>JAYKQN010000009.1:2080000-2330000 GCA_036785175.1 Eupleurogrammus muticus | reverse complement strand
AGGAAGCCCAGACAGGCAGAGTGGATGCAGGGAGACGCTGGCTGCGTGCTGAACCAAACGTACACGTCCCATGTCTGATGATGCAGCGGTTCACGCTTTTGGGCTTCCAGGTGTGGAAAGAAACCGTCGCCGTCACACCATCCGCAGCGCTTCCATAATCCACGGATTGAGGATTATCTGGGTCAATCCAGGCACATTTGAATGGATCAGTAACAGCTGAAATGAAGTGTGATCGAATGCAAATCCTCCGATGTGCTCTGCTGTGTGAGGTCGCTATGATGCGACATATGAAAGTGAAAACATCAAGAAAATACGTGTACTGATTGGTTGGATCAAGCACCTCATGAAAAACTGTTTTTATTTATTATCTACTATCTTTTTTCCACGAAACTTGTCTCATTTTCAAGTGGATTGTGCACAAGTATAATATCTATTAATAATGTCAAATCAACACATCCCTATTAAAACGACCTAAATCACAATTCATTCATTACCACTATGGTCTTTGCTAAATCTACGCAGTTCAGATTTTAAATTCTAAAATCCAAATCATAGATAGTTAGAAACTGTGTCCTTAAAATGTATGTCTTTTGTAAGATCATCTGTGACGCTGTGAGGTCACAACTATACCCCTCCCCTCCCCCACCAAATCAGCCAATGAGAGGAGAGGATTGTTTAATATTAATGCGCAGAAACAGAATGACGTGTTGTTTCTGGAGCTTGAAAAACTGTATTTAAACTATACATTTATCTCGTTGGTGAAATCACGACTTTAAATAAACCCCAGGAAAAGTGTAAAATACGGAACTTTTGCTTTATACGGGTTATCTGTGTTTTTGCAGAGTCATCCAATCCTGACGTTCTGTGTGTTAATGGAGCTGCTTCACACACTTTACCCAGAGAAACTGACGGCTCAATCACGTCTCCGTTGTACAAACCGTCTCAAACCTAAATCTGCAAATAAAGGAGCTAAAAGCGAGGAGCCAGTCAAGAGATAACACCCACCACTTCACACACCCACACGCACACACACACACACACACACTGCGGGGCCCGATGCTTTTGTCAGTCAATCTAATTAGGGACCCTGCAGGTGAAGTGCTCGCCCCTCAAACTGGCTTAACCCCGCGCCGTTGCCGCGCCGCTTTTCATTGGCTCATAATTCAATTTCCTGATTCGAGAAGATAAAAAAAAAAAAAACCTCCCGGCCGCGTCTTCTAAGCCAATCACGGCGGGGCGCCACCCTTCACACTGACATCGTGATTACTCCGTCCTTTGTGCTGTCATTCCTGAGTACGTCCTTAAATCCGCACAATATTATAATCCATAATCCAAGAGCTTCGACGTTAATCCCCCTGCTGCTTCGCCCAATTTCAAGTCAAGAGCCCCCCCCATACACACACACACACACACACACACACACACACACACACCGACTCTCCAGGTGATTGGTTGACATTCTTGTTGTCGTGAAGGGCGATTTAAGAGTGGGGGAAACCGAGCGCCGTTATGACGTATGTGGAATTATCTAGACAGGGAAAAAAAGAGGGAAACAAAAAGGGCTGAAAGCTGCAGTGGGAAAACGTCTGGGCAGAGCCTCACAAAACGTCTGGGCCTATTTCACCGCTCCGCGCTCCAGAGGCGACCTCGCCTGCCAGGTATCGCTCCAGAGGCCCTTTTTCATTTTTTTAACAATTTGTTTTATTTGACATCGCGCTGCGATAGCCGTGAAGGACCCTCGACCACGCAGGTGTCGCAACAAAGCAGCAGCAGATCCTGGAAGGCGTCTTCATTTGGCGTAAATCGCCCAGGCGGACGGCGTCCGTGCTAAACGACACGATTCAGAAAGACAAGACAGCGGCTGCAGCAGCAGCTTCGGTTTCACTTACTGGAGAAGCAGCTTTTACTGGTTGACACACGAGCTGAAGGCCAACCTCCTCCTCTTCCTCCTCCTCCTCCTCCTCCTCCTCATAGAGTCTCCAGCGATGGAAATGAACGGGAGACAAATGACTGTTGGAGAACAGAAACAAACAGAAAACTGTGAGTCAGCGAGACAAAGAGAAGTGTGTTTTGTGTTAAAAATGTTAACACAAAGCAGAGAAACCAAATACATGAAGCAAACCCTGCTTCACATCAACCACTATGTATGGAAGTTTTAGTACAGTAAAATAAAACATGTTTCACAAAATAAAACAAATACATTGATAGCCCCATCTCCGTCATGCACACACACACACACACACACACACACACACACACACACACACACACACACACACACACACACACACACACACACACACATCATTGGTAAACACTCAAAATGATTAAACTTAACAAAACTAACTAAGACTAATTATCACTGTTCCAATAATCATAATCAGCTGCTTACCTAAACCTATTAGTCCACCTACATTAAAACCTCTTAAATATCCCTTTAAGAACATGTGAGCTTAAATACAGATTTATGGGTATCTTAATCTGTAGCTTGATATTATGCATTGACAGTGATTATTATTAATATATAATTTTGCACCCAATCGCACCATTTCCAATTTTCCCCAACCCAGACGCTCCTTATAAAGGTTGTGTTCCTATGACACCACTGACAGATTCTCAACTATTTGACCAATTAAAAGTGAAAGTAAAAAAAAAAAAATGCTCATACTGCTCACTCCAGCTCTATTTTTAGCAGTAGAATGAATCAGAGGCTGCAACGTAAACCACTGCATCATCAGCCAAAGTTGGTATTTCTCACAGAGAAGAAAGGCAGAGGACGACCAGGCTAAACTTAATGCAACACAGAATACAGATTAATTTCTTAGAACACAAATAAGATTGACATGACAAATGTCTGAACATATTTATCAAGGAAATCAGGAAATTCTATTAAATAATTAGCCTATTAATAAACTCCACAGCAGACAAACGGTTATTGGGAGGACACTTGTGCCCAGTGTAACACTGCTGTCAATGTAGCTTGGGATGATATGTGAAAGAACCTGCAATACATATAAATATTTCATGTTCAGTCGTAGTATAACAGCTATATATATATATATATATATATATATATATATATATATATATATATATATATATATATACTTAGTATATACAGCATATATAGAATGTGGACGTTAATATTTGAAAAATCCTGTGAGGACGTCTGTGTCAGGAATTTTTACAACTGGCAGCTGATCTACAACCACTTATTCAAGGTTATGTATATATATATATATATATATATATTTATTAACAGATGTCTGGATGAAAACTTTTTCGAACTTTTTGCACAGAAGAGGAGGAGAGAAGAGCAGCCTCCCGCTTAGTTTCGTAAGGGGAATTTGCACAAATACGTCCAAGGGGAAAATAGCTTGGCACCTCCGCATCCAGGAGTTTAGTGCCGTGTGATACGCAGGGATGATGCAGGGATTTATGGGGGGGAGGGGGGGGTCTGGACGGGAGAAGCAGGGATTTTTCTCCGTTTACGAACTCTTTATTCGACACCTCATAAAACACGGATGTGCTCAGATATGCCTTGGCCCGCGCACACATTCTGTCTAAAGGTTAGGAGGACAGAAACCAGGGAGAAGAGGAGGAACTATGCGGCCGAGCTGAACCCGCCCCGCGGCTGCTGCAGCTGTTTCTCTACGGGAAGGAAAAATCTATTGTTTGGCGGCGACGGCTGCAGCGATTTCACTTCTTCATTTTTGCTTTTTTCATCATTAGGCCCCTGGACAGCAGCGTCTGGGGAAACGGCTGCTGTCCAGGGGCCTAATCCTCCTCTGTGGCTGTTGGTCTGTTAGGGGGGGGGCACCGGGTTTTATCAGCCCCGCCAGACTAATCTCACCTCCAGGGCCAGAGGGGGGGTCCTGTCCCCCTAAATGAAGGTCACCTGCTTGACCACTCAACCGCTCCTTATCCAGACCCACTGGCCACACTGCTGGCCCAACCTGATAGGCAGACCTTTGACCTCACACACACACACACAGACACACACACACACACACACACACACACACACACACACAATGCTAATCTCTAGAGCGAAGCACTTTCTCCAAGTCTCTTCTTTCTCAGGCGCTCTCTGGCTCGAAGGTTAAAGACAGACACACACACACACACACACACACACACACACACACACACACACACACACACACATCCCCCCGTGTCTGAACAGGAGCCTGATGAAGGTCCAGCGAGCTATCAGCTGCAGCAGAAAACCTGGTTTTTACCACAAGCGAGAGCCATGTTGAAAACTGGCTGATAAACCAGGACGGGGCAGCTGTGTGTGTGTGTGTGTGTGTGTGTGTACAGACAGACACAGGGAGAAAATTGAAAAAGAAAGAAACCTGGAGATGAAGGGAGAAGTTGGGAGACAGCCAGGTTAATAATCAGGTCCACCACCCACCTACCCAACCTACTCTTTTTTATTATTTTTTAATCTTATTCTAGAAATTCCGACCAAAGAAATTCAAAGCTGGGGAATGAAAGAGTGAAAAAACTGTACGAACAGACACCTTTTGACACAACATCCATCCATCATTCGCCTGTTTGAGACCGACGATGAGAGAAAAAAAAAAAAAAGCGTAGATTAAAGGAGACGGAGCTGCGTAACGCTGCTGAGAAAGTGGAGCTCGGCTTTCTGTCCGTTCGCCGAGGCTTTGGAGTCTGGACCGATGACAGCGATGAGATTCTTATCGCCTCTCACATGTGGGCTGTAACACATGCAAGCACACACACACACACACACACACACACACGGTGCACAGTCACACAGTCTTAATCCTTGCTTTTCAGCAGGTAGGAGTATTATAAGAGCTGCCAAGCCGGGGGATTGTGCTACAACATTTAGCGATAAGATCATGAATAGAGAAATTCACAGAGCTCTTCTTGCCTGTGAGATTCTTTTTTTATGCCAGGCTGCTTTGTGTTAACAAGGGATACGTGTATGTGTTATTTAAGATAGCAATGACATCTTTAAAGAAAGTATTACAACTATTCTCGCTAATATGAATGCTATTTAATTGTGTCATTCTTTCCTTAAAATGTCTACTTCTCCTCCTATAATAATCATAATATTACATGTACAACTATAGTGGAATATACTGCATTTTATTAGTATAAATTAGTAGACTTTAGTATTAATTTGTGTAAAAGTAAAGTAGTATATACGGTATGTATGAAAAGAGAACAGCAGACAGGACTGGAAACATTACCAGATAAATATAATAAAACAGGAATCAGTGCTATCATAAAGACGTCCAGGTCAGCAGTCTGAGGGGAACACTGATGGATTATAAAATAAAACTGCTGAAGTGAAATACGCAGACGGAGTATATCAAGGTGACACGAGGTTGTCATAATACAGACTTAAAAATTGTAATAAAGCAGTGCTGAGAAAACTACTTTAAACTAGTATTTGACGCGATGTAAAGTAGTTAAACTGCATCTGCCGGTCAAACGGAAACTACTCTAAAACAAGCGGTTCATCCAGACTATATCATGGGAAAATGGTCACAGTCACAACGAGTCTGCACTCGTGGATGTTATTACAGGGAGGCACAAGTGAACTGTGAAGTGCACGTTTGATTTACGCACCAGGCCGGGCCGGCCTCACTTAGGCAGCCGGGGACGGGTTTCAACTCAACCAGAAAACCACACGTGATTTCAATCAAAAAGCAGCTGATTGTCATTAAATGACAATCGTGACCAATGGCTGTGTTGTGCCATCCATCCATCCATCCATTGTCTATCCCGCTTATTCCCTTTCGGGGTCGCAGGGGTCTGCTGGAGCCTATCCCAGCGCATTTTATGGCGAGAGGCAGGGATACACCCCAGATGGTCGCCAGCCAATCGTGGGGCACACACACCATTCACACACCATTCACTCTCACACTCACACCTATGGGCAATTTAGAGTTTACCAATTAACCTGAGCATGTTTTTTGTATTGTGGGAGGAAACCGGAGTACCCGGGGAAAACCCACGCAGACACGGGGAGAACATGCAAACTCCACACAGAAAGGCCCCAGACCCAGGCCCAAGGCGGTCTTGAACCTGCGACCTTCTTGCTGTGAGGCAACAGTGCTACCCACCGCACCACCGTGTCGCCCTGTGTTGTGCCATACTGTGTCCCAAAAAATACAGTCTAAATATGTAGTTTAACTCCATAAATGAAGAAAAACTGAGATTTAATGACTGTAAATAGATAACTAGTCCCAACAGGGTGATGTTTATTCACCCTAAGACATTTATCTTTATTTTAGCAAGAATCTAAATTTTTATGCTATGGCCTGACACAGTGATAGTGTGTATATATATATCACTGGGTCGGAGATATATATATATATATATATATATATATATATATATATTCACATATATATATATATATATATGTATATATATATATATATATATATATGTGAATATATATATATATATATATATATATATACATATATATATATATATATATATGTATATATATATATATATATATATATATATATATATATATATACATATATATACACATACATACATACACATATATATACACATACACATATACACATATATACACATATACACATATATATATGTACATAAATATATTTTTAACGTTAAATGATACAGGAATTTTATTGTTAGTTTTTTCAGTCCGTAGCAGTTAGCGGCTAACGTTAGCTCGTCTGGGCAAATCCCATTAAGATCTGACTGGTTAGATAAGTGTTAGATCGGTAATTCAACATTTGTCTATTTATTTTTTTAATTTGCCTATCAACATGATCCTAGCAATAAGTTAACAGTTAGTAGAACTTACTGTTGAGTTGACAAAAGACATGATTCAGATTGGAGCAAGTGAAAAACTAAACTAATACTAATAATGACTGATTCTCTTTCTCCGTTTGACCTCTGGCATTAGGTGGAATAGCAGCGGCCTGAGTAAAAACTGACCACGAAGAAGTTAGTTAAACAGCAGGGCAAGAGGCAGGAAACAAACCTGGAGGCGATGGGAAGCCCATCAGATACTGACATCACATTAGAACCCGCTGCTTTTAACCTTAAGCACCTGTCGTTACGTGAAGCCCCCTGGACCCCCCTGTGAGCTGAGTTAAAATAGTGTGATCCAGCCTCCCCACATGTTAATCAGACGCCTCCATTGGCATTTCCTGCCCTCCTGTAATGATTATATACACAACTTCTCCTCCTCAGGCAAAACATTTGGCTGATGGATGCATCGTGTTCTCGTTTTTTTTTACCCCTGATTCCACTGACATTCGGATTCTCATTGGGTTTTCCCCCCCTAATTTAAAAAGTAATAGAATACAGGTCTGATGCAGCTATTAAACAGCCTGGAGGCACGATGGACTCATCACTGCTGTTTTATTTATTCATTCTTTTTTTTATTCCTGCCGCCTGATTCATGTTGGCAGCGGCTCCGGTTTTCTGTGATCCTCCATTAGCATGAGGGGTAATTGGAAATTAACGACTTGGCTCGCTGCGCCGTGTCTCGCACCTTTTTATGTTGATAAGAAATCAACAAAAGCAAGTGGACGGGACATCACCTGGATTAATGTAGTCATTCCTTTTTCTTTTTTTTCTCCTTCCTGTAGAAATAACCCAGCTCAGCGTGCGATCTTTGGACGGTGTAAACCGAGCGGCCGATAAAGCGGCGTAACGAGCAGGGCGAGGAGCAGCCTCCCGTTTATTTGCAGACTTTTTTCTATCCAGCAGCTCCTTCCCTTACGTCCTATTTAAGACATCGTTCAATCTTTGAACTCCGCCCCCCCCCTCGGCGTGAAGGATTCCGGGGACTGGAACGGGCCCTTCACCCGTACACGACCCCATCGGGGCAGTGATTGATACCAGTCTTCGCTAACTAGACTCCCGGGTCCAAGAACAACTAAAGCCGACTGGCCGGACGGCTGCAGCCTGCGTGTGTGTGTGTGTGTGTGTGTGTGTGTGTGCATACATAATCAGCCCAGGAGACCCAGTAAAAATATGTATGCAGGAATGTGCTTGTGTATGTTTGTGAGAAAACTCGCTTGCGGGGTTTGAAAGTTTAAAATAGCAAGTGAAGGTGTGTGTTGCACTTCTAGTTTCTGCACTTCAAATTCCCACCAGTACACGTAGGCTACATCACACCAGCTCCTCGGTGTGTGTTTGCAGGTTGTGGACTTACATCCCGACGCAGCTCGTGCTGCCGGAGTCAGGCCGCGGTCATGATGAGGTCAGGATGGGGTTAATTGAATGAAGCGGGTTCTGCTCCGGTTCTCGCTGGTGCTCTCAATGAACTCATGACACTAATCGTATAGTCCATTAAGTAGCTATAAAAAAAAAAAGCTAATAGCAAACATGGCATAAGTGGTGCAACAAGAGACACTAAACAGAAAATATATAGAAAAACGCAGTGGAATTCTTTGACGAGGAAGATGTGGTTAACCCTGGAAGCAGACTCGTATTCACCATTGAGGAAACTTATAAATCCAATAACTTAAATTAGGAAAAAAAACACTTTTCTACTGCGTGTGTTGTTCCTGCTAACACACACATATCCTGTTAAGGTCTGGCCTCCTCAGTACTGTCAATGGGCATAAGCCAATTGGAAAAAGGCGCCTGTTATGATGTCACAACAGGAGCGGATGTTAATAGCAGCCTCTCTGACTCCGTCCTGATGATTTTAGACCCTAAAAGCATTTTTTTTTTATATAAATGGACCAAAGGATTTGGATAGTAAAGTAGGGAAACGGCAAAATATCATACGATTCGTTAAGATAGTTAATGAGTTTGTTGTGGTGCAGAGACATCTACTGAAGTGAGCATGCTAACAGCTAGCCCTGGTGGCTAATTCACACACGTTGCTCTTTAAAAAGGCCCTGAAACACCAAGCTGATGGTCAGCTGAGTTTTTCTAGTGCATCGGGCTCACTGACACACGTCTAGAGTGTGAATCTTAGCAAACACACCCAATGGTGATTCACTGCTCTAGGTCTAAATGACTTAAAGCACTTTCTAAGGCTGCACCTGTAGGCGAATCCACGGTTATCAACAGAGTGGTTTCTGTGTTTCTGTGTCGTCGTCTTGCTGCTTCCTCATCTGTTTCTGTGATTCTCGCTGAGGAGGGAACTGGGCTTGTAGAGCAATGAAGGTTCGGTAGACCAGGCTGATGTAGACACCCTGCTGCTGTGGATCGGTGTTTCCTCTCCTGTACACGCTAGTCGCCCGTTTTTTATGGGCGAGATACAGGCGACGCAGCTTTGGACCTTAATCGCCACTGGCTCTTTTATGTCGGTTTGTGTGTCAGGGCCCCGGGATTCTTCCTCATTCGGTTTCATGGGCGTTCGTGATATTACAAAAAAACTTTAAAAAAAAAAAACAGACGTGTGCAGTCTCCAGTGAAATGTGAGGATGAGGTTTAGGTTTCAATGGTAAGCTAAAAAAAAAGAAATTAGAATAAATGGAGGCTTATAGAGGCATATAGAGAGGGTATACCAGTGTGTGTGTGTGTGTGTGTGTGTGTGTGTGTTTCCTCATTACTGAAGAGAGATTACCTCGAGGATGCTGCTAATTAATATGAGTCAGAAACAGCATCACTCCAGTCTGGAGGACCTTCACTTCGTACTGTCTGATCCTCAGCTGCCGTCTCCACACACACACACACACACACACACACACACACACACACACACACACACACACACACACACTTAGCACTCTGCAGGCTGTCACACTGACACCTTAGAGTTCATGTGTGTTTTTGTTGTCCCGGGGAAACGCTGTAAATGTGTGTGTGTGTGTGTGTGTGTGTGTGTGTGTTCTGGTGATTTTCAGGTTTTCACTTCATTTGAAGGATTACGCGGCTCCGCTGGGGGTCAAGAACACGGCGTGACCCCCCGGCGCTGAGGAGAAGCTCTAAAACCTCCATGTTGGATGCACTTATCTAACACGAGCATGTTTTTCTCAAGCTGTTGAGAACTTGGCATGTTTGCATTTTTTTTTTTTTTATCAGTGTGATGGATTTAAAGCTGCCATTCGAGGTCATTCTTTAGGCTTTTTTTTGTCCTTACAGATCATATTTCTTCTCATTCCCATCGCCCATACTCTCCCCTCTCCAACCTCTTTCTCTGTAGTCTAAATAAAGTGTCTGCAGGGTAACTCGGCCCCTGAAACAGAGGAGATTAACGGCTTCCATCGGGGACAAAAGTGAATAGAGGGAGAAACAGGAGGAAGAGCGTGTGCTCGCCGGGTGGAATTCAGTTCACTTAAAAATAGAGCCCTGGCTTTTCTCTCCGCGCAGCAGCCCGTAGCTAAAAGACCGGGACGTAACAGAAAAAACTGAAGGTGCTTATGTTTAGTTTGGCCCCCGTCCAAAGATTACTGGCATTCTACGATATTTCTTTTTATGATTATTTTATGTATATTTTTACGACTAATCAATTAAAAGTCCAAAACGATGTTTAAAAATAGCTTAATTTGTCCAATAAAAAGTAAAAAGCTGCAAATCCCCATGAATGTTTGACCTACTGCTTTTTTATATTACCTCAACATTAGGTAGTTATATAAACATTATATATATAAACTGTTTCTGTAGATTGACCTCGTGGTTGGCAAGATGAGAAAATTAAAAAAAACATAAAGTGAAAGCATTCATCAGGCCTCATGTCATTGGAAAGTCCAGTACCATTTTAATTTTTAATATTTAATCAGCCTTGAATATAAAACTAGTTAACAGCATGTGTTTTTATCTTTTAAACCTTAAAGAAAAAAACGATTTTTAGGTTTTTTTGCATTTCCACACTAATCTCAGCCACTCGGGTCCTGACAGAGAGCGGCTCTGTGAATGCAGATTCGTACATTAATATAAATTCAGGTTAATGCAGCTCTCAGCGGGTTTGGGAGCGTCCGTCACGGAGCAGACAGACGGCGTTAACCCCGCTGACGTCTTCTTTGTAACCAGAACTGAGCCTAATGCTCCGGTAACTTCTCACGTTTTAAAGGCTAAGCTGCCGTACGTAATGACACTTTCCCCCGCCGCCGGGTGCCTGAAATCTTACTTCAATA
Organism: Eupleurogrammus muticus; assembly: GCA_036785175.1. Classification (NCBI taxonomy): domain Eukaryota; kingdom Metazoa; phylum Chordata; class Actinopteri; order Scombriformes; family Trichiuridae; genus Eupleurogrammus; species Eupleurogrammus muticus. The sequence continues at coordinate 2,318,925 of JAYKQN010000009.1, read as the reverse complement.
TTAGGTGGTTACCTCCGAGCCACACACACACACACACACGCGCTCCCAGCCATGCGTGGAAATCAAACACACACTCGGCCCGACAGACAATCCTCCAATTTATTTGGCTCCCAGCGTGCTACCGGCGGAAGACCCAGCTACGATGGAAACTTAGTAAGTGACCTTTAATGTAATACGGCGCCGATGGCTCACTGTGGAAAGCCTCTGAAGTAGCTGTGACTGTGTGTGTGTGTGTGTGTGTGTGAGCTGGAGGCCTGCATGTGTGTGTGTGTGTGTGTGTGATAAATTATGACCAGCTTTCCTGTCGGCATTTGGGAAGTTGAGAGCCAAAGCCAGGTGGATTAGGACAACTCGCCTCTGTGAGAATGCTCAAAGTGGGCTTAAGAGAGAGCGTGTGTGTGTGTGTGTGTGTGTGAGTGTGTGTGAGTGTGTGTACTTAAAAAATTCCACCACAAGGACTTAGGTTTAGGACATTGGTTTCACATTCTAACTGGTTTTAATTGGTTTAGGGACTCAACAAGTACAGGAATAAGGAATAAGATCCCCCACAATGCAACTGTGTGTACAAATGAAGAAAGCAAATCAGTAGATAAAATGTGTAAAAAATTAAATTTATATAGAGAGAGAGAAAAAGTAAACCTGAAGCTGGAGGAAAGAGAATATCACTACAGTACAAATCTGTGTGTGTGTGGTTACACAAATAAAAAAAACACAGCACTGTATGGAAAACCAAATGTGTAAGAAATCAAATGTGACCTATTTATACAGAGGAAGACTAAAGGCGAAAAACTTGGAGGAGCCGAGACACACACACACACACACACACACACACACACACACACACACACACACACACACACACACTTCCTGTGTCGTTCCACAGGTCGCGACCCGTGTGACCTCCACAAACAGGTATGTCAGGGACCACTTAGAGAGAGCCTTTGTGTGTTGGAAACCACATAACACTGATAAACACTCCAAAATCAGAAAAAGCTCATGCCCGCGGAGAGGAAAAGAACTTTCCATTAACTCATTGAGCTCGGAAGAAAAAGACGAGTGACCTGAAAAGCAGGAAAAGACGTTCAGCAACCTGAACAGTGAAATACAAAGACAAGAGCTCCTGTTACATATTTAAATATAATTCAATTTATACGTCATTTAAGCCTAAATGCCTCTTTGAGGCAAACAATCACTAAATCAAAAAAAAAATACATTTGCAGACTATTAAAACTAACATCTGGTGCATTATTTATTTTGTCCTGCTCATTCACAGGATAATCAATACGCAGTAAAAATGTCAAGATCAGAGCAACAATTACGGACAAAGTCTTCACTGTTTTATTTAAGAGTCAGGTTTCATGATGATCAACATGATTGAATGTGCAGGAGTCAGTAATGCATCTAAATAAAAGTCAAAATATCTAAATATTTAACTAAAACACACAAGAACAAAGAATGTATTATACTACAATAGAAAGCTGATAAGGGCGACACGGTGGTGCGGTGGGTAGCACTGTTGCCTCACAGCAAGAAGGTCGCAGGTTCAAGACCCGCCTTGGGCCTGGGTCTGGGGCCTTTCTGTGTGGAGTTTTGCATGTTCTCCCCGTGTCTGCGTGGGTTTTCCCCGGGTACTCCGGTTTCCTCCCACAATACAAAAAACATGCTCAGGTTAATTGGTAAACTCTAAATTGCCCATAGGTGTGAGTGTGAGAGTGAATGGTGTGTGAATGGTGTGTGTGCCCCACGATTGGCTGGCGACCATCTGGGGTGTATCCCTGCCTCTCGCCTTAACGCGCTGGGATAGGCTCCAGCAGACCCCTGCGACCCCGAAAGGGAATAAGCGGGATAGACAATGGATGGATGGATGGAAAGCTGATAAATATAGTATAGTACATAATACTATTACTAAGAAAATACTAAAGTAATTAATTAGATTCGATCTGTTGGCGCAACAGCGTTTGTGTTTTAAGGCTTTTATAAGGTTTATATTGCATTTTTTGTCTGTAATTGTCTTTTATTGTGCTGTGAGTTTCCCTTTTGACCCTAATAAAGATTGAAGTGACTTGAATTTACAACATATGACCATAAATGCCACCACCATTTCAGGTTACTGTGGTTTTGTGCTTACACACTTTTATTTAATTGTTTATACTACTAATAAAGGTTATTTAAGGTTTTGAACCTTTTTGCAGACTGGGGGTGTCTACTACTTTGTCATTTTCTTTCCTTTAAACGTCTCTGGAACAAGTCTGTGAAATTGCTCTGGGGGGAGGGAACTAGATCCCAATTTTGATTTCGAAATCCCTATTTTTTCCCGAGGTCTGTGTGTTGGCAAACAGGCAAGAACAACAGGAGAGGGGTTCCTCTTCCAGGATGGACAGAATGCAGAGCTAAACCTGGCGACGCTGCAGATAGAAGTGGAACAGCATCCCAACAGCTGCTGGAACCGCACCATTCACCACGGGCTGCACCGCGGGCTGCACGTATAATCAGAACGCAGCGTGTATACGACGCACTGAAACACATCATGTACACAATCTGTCAGACTAACTTTAAAGCCACATGTGGCTCAGAGCTTCAGAAATTCTCCCCCCCTTCCCACGAATACCCTCGGAAAACAATGATTGACGACGGAATCGCAGCGAAAATCTGCGTTCTACGCCCCCCCCCCCCCCCCCCCACCACCACCACACCCCACCGCAGGCCCTGGCGAGTCAACAGACACGAATTCTGGATCCTTTTTTATGATCGCGTGGCGTCAATTCAAACGTGATCTTCTATGTGAACATGAAGAGCAGCACCCAGGTTGCCCTGACCTTTAGGTTCTCTTCCTCCTCCTCTTTAGACGTACTTCTTCATGCGTTCATCTGCCCGTTTCGCTCACATGTGTTCTTGTAAGCGCGAGTGATGTCGCACTGGGTAAACATCATCATCCTGGGACGAGGTGTAAAATGACAGTGAGCCGTGTCAGTCGGAGCGAACGCCTATCGATTTACACCCAGCGCTCCACAAACGAGGCCTCATGCATAATTCATGCAGGAAACCTATGAAAGAGCCATGAATACGCGCCACACTCTCAGCACTAATGGGCCTGGCGAGCACAGGAAGTGGAAGGAAAAAAAAAAAACTGGGGGTGAGAATCGGAGCGACGTAACGCCCCGTTGACTGGTGAAGTGCAGATGTGTGACGCAGGAGGTTTCAGTGGAACCCCAGAGTCAGGGACACTTTGATGACCCCGGAATATTTACATCCCACCCCGCCCTCCCCCACTCGCCTTTCACTCCCTCCTTTCAAACCCACCTTTACGACGCAAGGACGGGAAGAAAAGGAGTCTGAGTTATGGGGCTTTGTTTGGGGCGGAAGAAAAATGAAAATGCTATACAGCCGCGGCGCGTCAGAGACGTCAGGGAGGGTTGTCTGACTCGCATGTGCGGGGGAATTTAAAGAGGGGGAGGGTCGTTTGCATAGCAGCGTGTGTGTGTGTGTGTGTGTGTGTGTGTGTGTGTGTGTGTGTGTGTGTGTGCAGTTTTTATCAACCCGTCATTACGTCCTAGGCTGCAAGTGCAGCGAACGAATCAGACGTCTGTGCTGAAAAAAAAAAACATATACAACTTTATTGGAGCAGGAAATGCAGGGGATGGACACACACACACACACACACACACACACACACACACACACACACACACCCACACACACACACACACACACACACACACACACGTGCATGCGCCCGCTGCACGTGCACGCTCAAAAGCAGCGCGACCCTCCATCCCAGCCCGGCTCCTTGTTTTTTCCCCTCCATAAAAGCTCCGAACGATTGCTCCGTCCTTGAACGCAATAGTATGAGGGGAGACAGACAAAGCGTGGGAGGAGGAGGGAGAAGAAAAGGCCTTTTTGGTAACGACTTAATGAAAAGGCTGTGGAGGCTCGTTTATCTGCTCCTCTTCCTCCTCCTCCTCACGTTAGAGCCGCTGGGTCCACGCCGCTGGCGTCGGGTTCGGCTACATCACCTGTAGCTTCAGCTTTCTGACAACTGGCCCCCCCCTGATGCTCGGGTCTTCCAGTCAGACTTAAACACATAACGGCTAATTAGCATAATTAGCAGCTCACGAACACGTGCTCCAGAGCAGCCAGTCTGACGTACTGGGATTTTATTTCATTTTATTCTTCCTCCTGCTACGGGGTGAATAACGTGGTCAGCAATGCTCAGCGGCACATGAAACCGCCGCCACGGCCGCCGTCCTGGCGTGTGCGTACGGCGCGGCGCGGGTGAACTGGGCCAAGGGTATCTGCTGCACATCCTGTACACGAGGGAGTCTCTGAACCAGGGAGGAACTCCTGTTTCTGGGCCAAGAAACTTATCCGTGTGTGTGTGAGAAGGAAATTTAAAAAAAAAAAAAGACTCGCGGAGGGTTTATAGCGTGGCGAGAGAAGCTGGAAATCAATAAAGTGTGAGAAGTTCTGGGTACCCGCCGTATTTCACGGGGTAATTAGCTCGTGCTGCAGCCACTCAGAACAAATCATGTAGAAGGTCTGAATCTGTTATATCAATGCAGAATATCTACAAAAAAAAAAAAAAAGCAGCTGGTCAGGAAGCCTGAGAGCTTCCTTTGATCAGGAATAAAAAATGCTGAGGCCGAGGCGGGAGGAGGAGAGTCGCAGTTTTCTTTTATTCGCTGTAACCTTGGATTCTTCACCATCTCCTCCTGTTTCTCATCGTCCCTTAGAGAAGTTGTGTTGCTTTACATTTACTCACCTCTCACCATGCAGGCATTCATGGGCTTTAAAATATCCATGTCCTGAATTTCAGAATGCACTAGTGTTGTGTTTAATTAAAGCTCCAGGTTGTGTTTTCCTCTTCTTTCAGCGTTTCCTCTCCCTCCCTGTGCCTGTCAGTTGTCAGTTATCTGCATCCACGCATGTTTCGTGTTGCGAGTAGAAACACACGACGCCCGGCGGGAGGAGCACGGCCAGCTAGAGAGAATACATTCAGGTTTGTTTTTCCACGTTTTTTGCAGTTTCAGGAGACTCAAACCTGCTGAAAATATGCGAAAGATTTTTAAAAAAGGCTTGAGAATGACTGCTACAGAGCAAAGTCTCTGTTTATTTAGTTTTTGATGTGCATCCTGCCGCCGGGTTGAGACTATTTAAATGATTGACAGTCAGCGGCAACGTGAAGCTGAAAGAGACACGGCGACGTGCTTCCAATGCCAACGAGGAAAGGTGAATCTAAATAATGGGATTTACTTTTGTCTCAAGGCTGCAGACAGAAAAAAGCAAGCGACTTTTAAAGGGAAAGTTCAACATTTTTATTTGAGAAACTCGCCCAGCATCATGATTCCCACAGTCATAGCGTAGCACAGGATACAGGCTGTTTACTGTATTTGTTGGTTTCATTCATCAAACGCAGCAAATACACAATTAATTGTTGCATCAAAAATCACAAGTAGAGAAGCGTCGTTACGCGTGAGGACAACAGAGGATAAGTGGTGGGGAACTTGGCTATCACGCTTCATTGTTTGCTGTGAGGATGCTTTTTTCTAACTGCACATCGGGGAAAGGACAAAGACGTTTGACATCACTCCGCCTTGCAGATGCTCGAGTGTGGAGTGAGAATTCCAGCGCTACATTCACCTTCACTTCTGTGTGATACCATTCCGTTACTACCTCCTAGCGTGATGAATGTGCAGGTTACAACTACAGTTTGTGTGTTTAATACCGTTAACCCCATAGTAGCAGCTGAGCAGCTCACTGGTCTGGAAACAGCACCTATTGCTTTATTTTCAGAAATGCTGAACCACCTTTTGAATAAAAGTGCTGTTTGTTTCTGCGAGAGGAGACAGTGACAAACGACGTTGTCCCGATCGCTGCAGCAGATCCGTTGTTCTGCAGGCGGATCGCCATTAACACGGCGTGCTCTCTAATCTGCAGGACTTGTACCTGTCAGGGTCTAAACAGTTCCATTTTATTCCCATATCTATACACCGCTGCAAGTAAAATGTGTTTCTGTTGAGCTCAAACTCAACAGCCCTTAACGTATTTTTACTACTTTTGCTCCTCCTGTCCGTCCGTCTCTCCCCGCTCTCTTTACTTCTGTTTATGCAACGTCTGCGATGGCTTTTCCATGCAGGAAACTCCTGCATAGCAGAGCAGCACGTTTAATAAACACTCAACTTCAGCCGGGGCCTTCTGCCCCCCCGTACAAGAAAAAAATAAGCTATGAAAACGTAGGAAGCGCAGTAAGACGTAAGTGCAGGATAATAAACCTGGGAGCGTACGAAAAACCCGAACGCGTGATAAGACGTAATGAATTTCTCCTCGGCTGAGGTGGAGCACGGCGTTGGCTGGGTGAAGAAACGTGGAGCCGCTCGCTCCCCCGGGGGGGGGCGCTTATATCGGATGACCGCCATCTCACACCAAAACACACACACACACACACAAATAGCTTTTAAATGCATGATCATCGATTACAGGGGACAAGGGTGTTTTTTTTTTGCACTGCACCTACACTGGAAATATTCTCACCGTCTTTTGGTATGTTGTTGTCTCTAAATCAATTTGCCTGTGAGCCGACCTCCACCACCGGCCTATCTATGGACTTTTTTTTTTATTTTTCCTCCTTCCGCTGCCAGAATTGATAACTGGATTATAGGCTCTGTAATGAGTACACAATGGCCTCCTTTGATAAGAGGAGTGCAGTCAGAAAGCGCCGTGGATCGCTGAATGAAAGAGCCTTAAAACACGGCCCTGTGGCGCGGGTGCAGGGAAGCTTGTGCTAACACTCAGAGGTAATGGTTTTAATATCTGCATTTAGAGAAAGAGACCACACGCTGTGAATGTCACAGAAAATGCATAACTCGTCTCCGCTTTCTCTTCACTTTTGAGGCAGAATCTGCAGAATCAGCTCCTGTGTTTCTCTTTATTTATTCCATTTTTTCTTTCCCTACTTCTCCCAACTCTTTCTTCATAGCTCTGACTTTTTTTTTTTCTCTCTCTCTCCTGGAACCCGTTTTAAAAAACATCAATTGTGTAAAAACTCGAAGCTTTTCAACATTTTCTGTCTCCATCGAGACTTTTTTTTTTTTCCCCTTTCCCCTCCTCGTCCTCTGCTGATCGGGACCAGGCCTGGGAAAATGAATCCGTTTAATTCTCGAACACACAAGAAGAACAAATCTCATCGTATCTCCCGAATCACGGGTACCGCCGAGGCATCTGGCGAGTCGCATCAAACGCTCCTCGCGCGGTTCCAACATGTTCCTGTGCAAGCCGTATTCTATTAGTCTGCAATTTTGCCGGATACGATAAGAGGCGAAAACCATGAATGCAGGAACAGCGCCTCTGCACTTTGCCCCTTCTATCGTCTGCCTCTGCATCTGGTCACTGTTAGATAGATAATGATTTCAGTACATCAGGACACCCCTCCTGCCCTGCACAGACATTCCTAACCACAGGTTGTTTTTTTTTTAATCCAACTGTCTGGGAAATTTTTTAATCAGAGTAGTCTTTGGTGAAGTTTAAAACAAACAAAAAGATCGTGAGTCATGCAGCAGTTAAATGGTTAAAACCCTAAAACGCCCTGATACAGGAGCAGCAGTGAGTTTATTCACATAATGCATGAGAAAGCCTCAGCTGCAACACTAGATAATACCCAATACACATCAGCAATGCGATTAGAATTAAATAAACTGTTTTCTAACTGTCTACGTGTGATTGGAAAAGCGACACTTTCCTCAGACAGAAGGAATTTTCATGCTCGATATACTTTTTGAAAAAGAAACGAAAAAGCTTGGCAGCAATACGCGCGTCGCTTTAAGCGAAACAGTTTACTTGTCTTGATGCTGCATTTGTACGGCTCTGTTTGTCCATTAATGCATCCATCCATCCACCCGTCTGCGTGGCCCTATGCACATCATGTGCACACACACACACACACACACGCAGCGAGGCGTCCTCTGGCTATATGTGTCAGTAGTGGTTTACTGTGGGAGCCTGGCACCTCGTTAGTGCTGCAGCACCTCCGTCACATCCTCCTTCCTCCATCCCTCCATCCTCTCCATCCCTCCATCCTCTCCTTCTCTCCGCTGCCCTCACCCTGAACCTGTCCTGGGGGGGGAAGAGATAGGGAACGAGGGAGGAGGAATGGAAGATGTAGGAGTGATGAAAAAAGCAAAAAAAAAAAAAGAGGGAGAGAGCCAGAACTCTACACGGTCAGAGGGTTTTTATCTGTTCGAGAGACCGTGTGTGTGTGTGTGTGTGTGTGTGTGTGTGTGTGTCACCAGGGATAAGCAGGTTGGAAGAAATGACAACTCAGTTTGAGTCATTCACACACACACACACACGCAGTGAGAGAAAAGGCCAGCAGCCTCCAGTATTTCAAAGCTACTCTCGGGGAGAAAGAAAGAAATAAACATGAGGGAACTGATACGAAGCATCATGTCGGCCGCGTATCGTGTTTTCAGCAACATCCATCTAACAACAACACTTATCTGTCCCATCTCGCGGATCTTTTTTCCACCGCTGGAATAAATCCAAGCTGTTCAGCGCTGAGAGCTTTTTTTTTTTTTAACAGAAATCCTCCCCTGCAGGGCCGGCGTCCATCCCTCTTTCACGTCTAATCGACTTTTACAAGCCGCGCTCCCTCATAGGCTGGCTTTAATAACGCCCGCTCCTGATTGGCCGGGCTGGGGTCCCCCTTAATCAGAGTCAATTACAAACAGGTGACTTTCTGGGTAGGGAGGGGGGCGTGACGACGGAACACCAGCTCAGGCCTTCGTGGCGTTTTGTCATGATTCTACACATAATGTCCAGTACACTGGCATAGTGAGTCATGATAGAAGGCAAAAACACTAATGTGAATTACACGCTGTAGAAATGCTGGGTTATATCCATACAAACATACTAATGATAGCCTTTTGTTAATGGATCATGTGACTGAACATGACCTTAAATATTCATATTAGTTACACGTGCTTTCACATTTTATCCTAGGCTACATTTACAGCAGGTCAAAGGTCAGCATCTGTTGATGCATTAGTAGACTACTATAGTATTTTCTATTCTCCTTTTTACCTGCTCATCCTCTGTCTTTCTTGCTGGAAGGAACATTAAACGTTGACTGATGATGCAGTCGCTTACGTTGCATCCTCAGAGTATATATAAACTGAGTATACTTTATTAAGTAATAGGTTTTAAGTTTATTTAAGTAATTTTATAATGGTACATGTCCTAAGAGTTAATTACACATTATAAACTAGATAATAAATAAAAAATAAGTGTGTTTGTGTGTACATGACATACTGTAGATGGACTTTAAGCACCATTGTTGCTGTAAAACTTGTTATGGTAAAAGTGCACGTGGTTAGTGATAAAATAAATTTACACAGGGTTATGAAGGCACAGCTTGTCTGGTAATACATGAATATTCTATCAGTTCTATCAGCTTATTCTATGCATTAAACTAATTTTATGTTATTAAACAGAATTGATAGAATATCTATATGTATGTGTGTGTGTATATATATATATATATATATATATATATATATATATATATATATATATATATATATATATATATATATATATATACATTATTAAGAGATACTAGATACTTATCTACTTTCTGTAGATAAGTCCATCCGCCGATTTCTCCTCTACAGCAAACCACTGAGCTGCTGCATTGTAAATCTGAGTTATATTGTAGTCTGGTTTATTACAAGAATTTGAGTAAATTACCATATTTTTTCCAGTTTTGCTGAGCTAGATTTTTGTCAGGAAGGAACTAATCTCCTGTTACAAACTGCTGCTTGGTCTCAAATAAACATCTGATCTGTTGTTAGGTGATGGAAACAAATAAAGGCCCTGGCTGTTGTTTGGTAATTTACGGAGCTCTAACCAACGCTGTAGAGCAGAATGAGGAGTATCAGACCAACCCAACACACACGGCTGTTTGATGAAGTGATGATTCATTACATCTAAAAATGGCTCAAAACCAACACAGTGCTTTCCTGGTCCTCCCTGGTGTTTTACCCGAGACAAATTAGTCCTCAAATTCACACAACGCTGGAGCATTCTTCTAAGTATCAATGAGGGAAAAGTAGGAAACATGGAATGTTCAGCCTTTATGTCTGCACAGCATACACAACAAGCATCTCTCTCTCCTCACTTCTTCTGCTTTTTCCACAGTGCAACCGTTCCAAACTAGCAGCAACAGAAAAATGACCAACGGTACTTAGTGTACAACGTGTGTAAAATGTTCCTCTGAGCCACTTAACTGCTGGAAAAAAAAACGTTTATTTTGCGTTCTAACATGAAATCCAGATGTAGGGTGTTTGTAAAAACGGAGGACACGGGCACGTTTGGTGTCATGTCAGTGGAAACGAGCTTCAATTGGTGATGGACTGCCCAGACAAGGTGTTTACTGGGCCCCTTTTGTAGCGTGTAAATATTAGGAGACGCGAGAAACATAAGCAGCGATCTGCTTCTTGGCAGAGGAGGCAGGGATTCTCAAATTACTGTAAACTGTATCCAGAAATTTACTGTAGTTATTATATTTAGAGTAGAAGTACTGTACGACAGTATTGCATCTTTACTGTAAAATAAAAGTGATTTAAACTGTATTTACTGTATTACAGTGTGATTAATTGTAGAGTAAAAATCAATTAAACTGTTGTTTCAGTTGTATTTATATAGCTATACTTGTGTACAAGTCTCTTCATGGTCGAGCACCAAAATACATCTATGACATGTTAGAGCCATACGAGCCATCTAGGACCCTGAGAACCTCAGGGACTGGTCTCCTGCAGGTGCCCAGAGTCAGGACTAAACATGGTGAAGCTTCATTCCAGTTTTCTGCAGCTAAAATCTGGAACAGTCTTCCAGAGAATGTGAGACAGGCCTCAACGCTGACAATGTTTAAGACCAGGCTGAAAACAGTTCTGTTTAACCGTGCATATGAAAACTGAAAGTATCTTATCTACACTCTTCACGGATGTTAGCACGGATGCTAACATCAGGTTAACATCAGGTTAGAAATCTAGATGCTAACAGGTTAGATGCTAACATCCGTGCCAACTTGTTAGCATCCGTGCTAACTTGTTAGCATCCGTGCTAACATCCGTGCTAACTTTTTAGCACCCGTGCTAACATCCGTGCTAACTTGTTAGCATCCGTGCTAACATCCGTGCTAACATCCGTGCTAACTTGTTAGCATCCGTGCTAACACCCGTGCTAACTTGTTAGCATCCGTGCTAACATCCGTGCTAACTTGTTAGCATCCGTGCTAACATCCGTGCTAACGTCCGTGCTAACTTGTTAGCACCCGTGCTAACATCCGTGCTAACATCCGTGCTAACTTGTTAGCATCCGTGCTAACACCCGTGCTAACTTGTTAGCATCCGTGCTAACATCCGTGCTAACTTGTTAGCATCCGTGCTAACATCCGTGCTAACGTCCGTGCTAACTTGTTAGCACCCGTGCTAACATCCGTGCTAACATCCGTGCTAACTTGTTAGCATCCGTGCTAACACCCGTGCTAACTTGTTAGCATCCGTGCTAACATCCGTGCTAACTTGTTAGCATCCGTGCTAACATCCGTGCTTACATCCGTGCTAACGTCCGTGCTAACTTGTTAGCATCCGTGCTAACTTGTTAGCATCCATGCTAACGTCCGTGCTAACTTGTTAGCATCCGTGCTCACATCCGTGCTAACTTGTTAGCATCCGTGCTAACATCCGTGCTAACTTGTTAGAATCCGTGCTAACATCCGTGCTAACATCCGTGCTAACATCCGTGCTAACGTCCGTGCTAACTTGTTAGCATCCATGCTAACATACGTGCTAACTTGTTAGCATCCGTGCTAACTTGTTAACTTGTTGTTGTTGTTCACCTACAACTAAAATCTGGAACAGTCTTCCAGAGAATGTGAGACAGGCCTCAACGCTGACAATGTTTAAGACCAGGCTGAAAACAGTTCTGTTTAACCGTGCATATGAAAACTCTGTATATGAAAACACTGTATTAACACTGAGGATTTTACTGTGTAGTTCAAAAATAAATCATGTGATAAATAATATTGATAATATTAATAATATATGAATAATATTAATATACAATACTTTAGCATAAATTATTTTTTTAAATAATTTAGCAAAAAGCGACTGTCCAGTGGATATAGTGAGATCCATAGATGGATAATGGACCATCAGTTGATCATAAAAGTGTGTTTCACAAAATCTAAAACCGTCTATTAACACCATCAAACAAGAACAAAAAAAGGGTTTTAATTAACATCAGTGCTTTAACATAATTTACATAACAATTAACATATAGCTGTTTGTTATGGAATTATTATTTTTATTATTATGTAAATCACGTCATGATATATAAATGTTAGATGTGAATATGTTGAAATACTTTCTTGTTGTGACAAACCAATGACTTCATCCAATTATCATAAGTCAGACCGCTCCTTAACATCTCGCCTGAGTCACGCTCATTCTCCAGAAACTCAAAACTGACCATTACTTAATGAGTTAGGTACGATCCTGTAATTTATTATGCAGCAGATGTTAAATAGGTTTTTTTTTCTATCTGTGCAGCCTGGAATCAAACAAACAGAGTGACTCATTCGCTGACTAAGGCCTGCGGCTGCGTGAGGAGCTTTTCACAAGATTGATTAATTCTAATTCTAATTCACCCTGATCTGACTGGCTTTTAACTCAGGATTAAAGCAGATCCTTACAATAGTGAATGATGTGAAAATGAAAGCAATGGAGGAGATGGTGTGTGTGTGTGTGTGTGTGTGTGCTGCTGTGTGTAAGGCCAGAGGAGAACGGTATACTTTTCACAAAAAGCCCGAGCCAGAAACTTGTCTAAACAGCGCCGTGGCCGCAGCGGCTCTGCTGCCAAACTCTGGGCTTCTCATCAACCTGAAACTCACCGCACAAGCGCGAGTGTGCAAACACACAAACAAACACACGGCGAGGGGCGGGCGAAGCGAGAAAACAATGAAAACGCACACAAGTATAAACACGCAGGAGGACAAACGCGTAAAACAGGAAAACACACGCGCACACACACACACACACACATGCATGCACGCGCTGACAAACTGACCTTGCGGCTCACAGCCCATTACGTTACAACAATGTGATTTAGCAGAAGCGGAGCGAATCGCTGTCAAGAGCGGGTCCAAGCTAAACACGAAACCACATCTGCCTCTGACCTTCTGGAGGACCATCTGAACACACACACACACACACACACATACAGAGAGATCCCAAATGCCAAAATGATCCAATCTATTCTCTATTTTTGCACATATTGATTTGGACAAAACGGACCACAGAGAGCGGGTCGCCACAGAAGGAGGTGGAGGGGTTTCACATGGGAGAGGTGAAACATGAGGATAGGGTGAAGGAGGATGAGTAAGAGGGAGTTCCTTTGGGGGGGGGGGTGGGGGGGGGCAGGGAGTCGGAGCCTGGCCTCCCTCCACCTTGACACCCGTCCAACTGCGTCCTGGCTCGGAGATCAGAGCGAAGAGTGAAGGTCCAGGGCTCAAGCCTGAAGGTTTCCTGAGCGTTCATGGCCGACGTTGGGTGCATCCCACTGGGCCTACCCGGGGGGGGGCTCCGCTAATGTTCATCGTCTGGGGTTCAGTGGAGGGAGAACAGTTGGCAAGTGAGTGTACACAAAAAGCGTGTGTGAACACTCACATTTGGACGTTTTTGTACGGAAACGTGTTTATGTTCTGGACACTGCGCATAAAGTGCCAAAATGAGAGGTTTTCAGAACTTATTTTCACACTAACACGCTAGCTTGTCGATGATCTAAACCAATTTGGAGGTCAGCGGGCAGAGGACGAGCCAGGAAAACATCTCCGTGATGACCGTGATCCCTGCGTTTTGTCTCGCTGTTAAAAAACCTGTCTCACCACCCCGCTGCTAGAAATTCATGTTTTCTAATCATTATCAACTAGACCTCCTGAACCGAGACCAAGACGCTACCGGGAAAAAGCACCAATTATTTCATATGAGTTGTAGCTGCTGAGGACAAAAACTAGCTTGTCAACCACAAACCTAACTTGCTAATTAACCTAATTTGCAGACATGTTGCGTCCTACTCTATGACTCTGCTGTAGAGGGGGTGGTGGTAGTTTAAAGGAGGGGGGGGGGTGTCAGAGAACCAATGCACCAACGTGTCAGAAAATGCATTTGATTGGTACCAGAAAACTCAAGAACTATGAGTCTATTATCAACACAGTCACCTCCCAGATTGCAGCAATTAACTTGAATAGTGCAGTGCCTATAGAAAGTATGTATTCCTATGGAAAAGTAGATGCACTTTATTATTTCACGTCCCACAAACGGCTCTGCTAACCTCAGTATATGTAGTAAATGGTGAAATGATTCATCTTTTGGTGTTTTTACATAGTTTTGACAACTTGTTCAACAACTTATCTATCCATCAACGCATAAATCTTTAATGCTTGTAATTTATATTTAGGATGCTACAGCTAGTTTGTAGACAGCGGTTTATACTCTGAAAGAAGAAAAAACGGCAGCACATGAACTTTTTTTTTTTCAGAAAGGTTGTTTTGGCGTTGGTTACGGCCACAGTCGCCTGTGTCAGCGCGAGGAAAAAATTTGCAGCTAAACCGAGAAACTTACTTTCACTACGTTGGCCACACGATGAAAATGGTTGGATGGAATATCTGTCATGGCCTGGAGCCGTAACACTATATAGTGGTGTGATACGTAAGCGTATGGGTTTCTTTTGTGGCACAGACTCAAATGAATGCTGCTGCTAGCACTCAAACCTGGTTCTGCTGCTTATGAGGCTAGAACACTACCCTCTACATTACCACAGCACCCCAAGGGGTTTTTAAGTTAGGTTTAAGATAGATAGATAGATAGATAGATATGTGATTTAATAAATTAGAATCAGCCTTTCCACTGTTAGTTTTATTGTTAGGGCTGTGTGTGTTAATGTCCTGATGATGTTGTGAAACTTTTTCATTTTTGGAAGGGGGGCTGATGTTGAACTTGGCCACCATGCCACTGCATTGTCAGGAGCCTGATGTAAGTGATGTAAGATGGAAAACTATTGGGATATATTCTTTTCCCCTTTTCTCTCCCTTTTCTCTCCCTTGTCTGTCTGTCTGTCTGCCTGTCTGTCTGCCTGTCTCTCTGCCTGCCTGCCTGTCTTCCTCTCACTCCTGAGCAGTCGCAGGCTGCTCTCAGAGGAAGTGATGCGGTCCATCTGGGGTGGTCGTTAACATGCTCGATGGAGAACGAGCGTTTGGCAGGGGACACATGAAAACATCTCACACGCCGAATCCACAGCAGAACCCGAGGGGTACGTTATAATGGGGGAAAATCATTTTCGGGGTGGAGGGGGTTGAGGGGGTTGAGGGGGTGGGTGGGGGACGTCTGGAAACACAACAAAGCTGTGGGAAAGGTTTCTGAGACAAACCGCGAGACCACTTTATTTTCTTCTGGTTAGTTTCAGCAAGCCGGGTTGGAATTGTTCAGGGGGAAAATCAAATGATTCAAGAATCATTTCTCAAGTGTCTTTCCTTTGTCTGTGGAAATAAGTGGCTTAGATGTTTACTCGTCGGTGGTTCTGGCTCCCCGTGATCTCCTTAAATCCTGTGACACATGCACTCGGCGTGACTTTTCGGTACAGTAGCGCTACGTCACCGTCCTGCAGCGCCTACAAAACTTTCTAAAACCGCCCCCCGGTGCACCGTTCAAGATCAAACGGCGCGACGGCGATTTTTTTACATCATTCGGGCCGGTTAAATCTGGAGGGACGCCTTTCAGGAAAGGTGAGGTCATGCGAGCGAAGGTTTTCTGTTAAGTCGTATGCAGATTTATGCTTATTAAATGGGCGTCCGCCTACATAATGAGCTCAGCGGCGTGTCACGCTCGTTTGCCGGTATCCGCCGCCGTAAATCTCGCCCCCCTCCCCAAAAACTGTAAACCACGGTTCCACATCACTTTCCAGAAGTAGTGATGTAATGCGGGTGCATATTGAAACGCACAAACGCATACATACATAAGCAATAAGTAAGAGTGCAGCTTTAAAGGTGCAGCAGGGAAATATGTGCACGTGGGAAATAAGTCTCTTAACTTTGCATAAAGACTGGAAATGGGGGAAGGGTGGGTGGGGGGGGGCAGCTAGCTTGGCGCTGCACAAGGGTAACAAAATGTTTTACGGGGGGGTTATGTGCCGGACTATTTCTTGGCCAGAAGCAGCAACGCTGCAGCAATAACTTTTTATGCTGATAGCCTGGCAGCGAGTCGCGCAGAAATAGTTCGGCACATGAGTCCTTTGTAGAACACGGGATTGTCCTTTTTACACTTTCTGCAGGGATTTTGCTCATTTAAGTGGATAATTGTAAATCACTGTCAGTCTAATCACCATTTCTTTTAATCACTTAATCTCAGTATGTATATCTTTATGTGTAAATGTGTTTTTTACCTCCTTTCCCCATCGTGAGGTAATTGAAAAGTGAATTAAGTAGCCTTCCCACATTCACACTTTTTATGAAACACCCTATATATGATTATATGCTGAGTCATGGAGATAAAAAAGATGCTTGATCCTCAATACTTTGCACCTAACGCGGGGGGATAAGGGCCCTCGTGTGCTTTCATGTGAGTGCGTGGTAGCTAAAAACACGGCTAAATGGTGCATATTAAAGCGTAAAACAGGGCTGCGGTATCTATTTATATGGACTAAAGCAGCTGTAACTGCTAGCTAAGTGATTCACTAATACCACCATAGGAACAGCACTTTCTTAGCCCAGAGGAGCGTGGTAAATGTAACATAAGCAAGTGTGTGTATATGCACCAACACACACACACACACACACACACACACACACACACACACACACACACACACACACACACACACACACACACATAGACACAGCCACAATCTCATTCCACAGGAGACAAATTAACCTCAAACTATCATTAGTCACAAACAGCACATTTACACCATTACAGAGAGCACTTGCTGATTAATTTCTTCCTTCCGTCAGTATAAAAAAAAGATAAATATATGTGTGTATATATATATGCACACACGCTGAAGTGTGACGCTGTGGGCTGCAGGGCTGGGAGAACAAGAAGAATCTTCCTCTATATGTGTACTCCCTCAGGAAGCTGGTCAGCCTCACGTTAATGGGTCAAGTTATCAGTGTCTACTCCAGGCTAACACTACTGAGGGGGTTAGGAGGCATGCAACAGCATTCTGTACATAACGAACACACACACACACACACACATAGCACTAGCAACATACCAGCGACACATGCCTGGGGCTGCAGGGGGGGGCTGCAACGTCCACCAGGGTCGGACTTGTGGGGAAAAAGTGAGGAAGCTGCACACTTTGACCCCCCCTACACCTGGTACTAACATATGATCTATACATGGATTCATTATGGGGATGAGGACAACAGCCGTTAATGGGAAAATGCACTTACACCTGTAGTTAAAGGTCCCACATCCTGCAAATAGACGCTTTCATCTTTTACAAATGCACGTCTCATGCTTATCAAACACTTAAAACAGAGGATTGCACACAGCCTGGATTTAAAAACCTTGCATTTTCACAGCTTGTCTGTACTTCTTTGACTTTGTGAAGGTTCACATCACTGCCCTCCACCGTCACAGGGGCTTGAATGGACCAGACATTAATGTGAGGTTGAGGCACCCTCCATTATACGCTAGACAAATGCAGTCCATTTACTATTACATAACGACTATAACCATAATACAGCTGCTCCTCTCGGGTTTGGTAATAATGAGGCAGGATATGAAAACACAAAAACATATTTCTCAATGCAGTAATTAGATTCATGATGGAGAGATATGGGCGACACGGTGGTGCGGTGGGTACATTTGAAATTATAAGAAGAGATTCTGATCTTAATGTCAAAATATAAAGTAGCATGAAAGCGCTAAAAACACAATATTTCTGCTCTTTTACAAAACAAAAACCCTTAAAAAAATAAATAAATAAATATATATATATATATATATATATATATATATATATATATATATATATATAGGGCGACACGGTGGTGCGGTGGGTAGCACTGTTGCCTCACAGCAAGAAGGTCGCAGGTTCAAGACCCGCCTTGGGCCTGGGTCTGGGGCCTTTCTGTGTGGAGTTTGCATGTTCTCCCCGTGTCTGCGTGGGTTTTCACCGGGTACTCCGGTTTCCTCCCACAGTCCAAAAACATGCTCAGGTTAATTGGTAAACTCTAAATTGCCCATAGGTGTGAGTGTGAGAGTGAATGGTGTGTGAATGGTGTGTGTGCCCCACGATTGGCTGGCGACCATCTGGGGTGTATCCCCCTGCCTCTCGCCTTAACGCGCTGGGATAGGCTCCAGCAGACCCCTGCGACCCCGAAAGGGAATAAGCGGGATAGACAATGGATGGATGGATGGATGGATGGAGAGATATAGGTATCTATAGGTATCTATAGGTATCTATTCAATGGTTGAACCAATGAGACATTGGCATGTCATCAGTGGAAGCCCCTCCCCCTTTTCTTTCTCAGGTTTGGTGACATCATAAAAGGGAAGTTCCTCCTTACTTTTGGAATCTAACTTGGACACAATAGTCCCAACAATCATTTATCAATGTATCAGTGTGTAAACTCTGAAAAACCAATAAGAAATGTAGAAAAAGGTTTAAGAAGTGTCTATTTTGTTTTCACATTGGAGCATTTTCTTAGAATTTGGAGGTAGAGCACAAATCCTACAGTAGGAACCCTGATAAAGTTTCCTCATCAATGATCAGTCTATCAATATGCTATGGAGATGAAACAGCTGCCTGCAGTGGAAACAAAAACGAGGGAAATCCAGCGTGCATGATTCCAGAATGCCAGAGGAGCGCGGAGGTTAGTTTTTACATTTATTTCATCCGTGTTACTGCAGCAGCAAAACTTTATTGGTCCGTTCCCGCGTGTAAAAATCTGAATGAGCACATATGACGTGTGTTTCAGCTCATTCTCAAAACTCCAGCACCCCTTATGGAGCAGAGTCGTACAAAGACGATGTGATGCTACGATGTTTAACTCATTCTAGAAAACCCAAAGTGGTATATATCTTATGTTAAACAAACAAGGATTGTTCATTTATGGGACAATGCCAAAACTGGTATGTGGTGTAATCCTATAAACTACCAGATAGTTTATCTCTTTTATAAATATTTAAAAAACACATGCTATCAACTAGTTTTATATTCTAGTTGGGATTAAATATTTACAATTTATTATTCACTTTTCGGCTACAAACTGTGTAAAAAAAAAAAAAAAAAAAAAAGTCACACAAAATCATGATTTTTGTGAAAAAAAATTAGACATTTGGACTTTCTAAATGACAAGAAAGCAGCATAAACACAAAATGTACATTTTGAGAGGCCTGATAAATGCTGCTTTAAACTGTATTTTTAAAGGTTTTATTCTAAAAGACCCTTTTACAGCAGAAATTCTATCGTCTGAATCTGGTAAAAAAAACAACAACTTCTCCACCTGTAAGTAGAGGTTATTTATTTTATTTTAATTTGAATTTTGTCAAATGTTATTTTAATTTGAACTTTGTTTTTAATGAAGGTGTTCCTATAGTGGCTAAGTTCATGTTTGGTTTTACAGTGGTAGGAAACAGGCCGGCATGGGCCTATGAGCAACATAAACCATTAATTATATCGTTATTAAAGGTTTATTCTACAATAATTTGTAAGATGTGACTCTTCAGAGAGTAAAACTGACATTGTCTTTCCTTTACAGGTATGATGCTGTTTTGAACCGACACGCTGAGCAGCTCCAAACTACAGACGATGCTCCTCAGCCTCCTCAGTCAGAACCTGCAGAGTGATCAGAGTGAGGGTTTGGGTCAGGTTAAACCTGAATACTGACGGTTTTGGTTATTTAACATTTCTTCTTCCCTCTGGTCTGACGTGGGCAGTGGGTGGGCAGTAGGGCTGGGCGATAAACCGATTTTATCGATTAACTCGAGTGTATAGTTCACGTCGACTTGTTTGAATGAAAATCGGTTCTCTCTTTAACATCAGCTAACGCTTCTCTCTGGCCTCCCGTATAATGAGCTCGCCCCTCCCTCCCCTCGCACAGAGCGCGCATTTACCAAGTAGAGATAGTAGTGAGTGAGTGACAACATGGCGACAAGCAGGGAAGAACTTGTTCCGAAGAAATGCACCGTGTCATCCGTTATTTGGAATTGGTTTGCGTTCGCGAGGTCAGACTTAGACCAGAAAACACCCCGCTGCAAAGTATGTATGAAGTCTGTTGCTCGTAAAGGCAGCAGTACGACAAATTTACTGCAGCACCTTAAACAAAAGCATCCCGTCGAATGGGAGAAATGTTGCGCGCAGCGGAATGAAAAAGACAGCAGCACCCCAAGCACCTCACGCACAGCCACCAAATTTGGGGGCTGTTGAGAAAATCGATTTAAATCGTTAATCGGATATTTTGTGAAAAAATCGGGGATTTTTTTTTTTAAGCCAAATCGCCCAGCCCTAGTGGGCAGCAAACACCAACGGATGACTGCTCTTCTTTGTTGGTAATTTGGCTGTGAGATGGCGTACACCCACACAACCGGATCAACACCAGACTTACAAAGTTTTAGCCTCAGGTTTCTTTTTTTATTTCTCTTCATCAAGGAGGGACATTGTGTCGCGAGCAGTTTTCTTCTTGAGGTCATTCCCTGAACGCCGGGCTTAACTTCTTTATGGCACACTGACTTTAATGGGAGAAATGGAGGGGAAAACTTCAACCTTAATTTACCACTTAGGCTGTGTCACACACCCTCAGCCGAATCCTCGTGCCTCAACTTTTCCCCCCTCGCACCACAGCTCACGACCATCCTGTAAAACCACATTTAAAGCCAGAACTAGAAACATGACAACTTGAATTAAAATATTACCAACCCTCCCGTTCTGCCATCATCACTCCTGTTCATCTAATGTCTTTGTTAGTTTTTTTTTTGTTTTTTTCCCACTCCTTTTTTCCCCCGTCCACCCCAGGCCTGCCAGTTCCGCGGCGGGTTCCGTAATCTGCTTAAAACCCTCTGGGCTGGGCTGTCTTTGCAGGGCGACCGTGCGTGGCCAAACGCTCCGAGACAAGGGAGAAATGTCGCGAGGAGAGACTGAACGGGGCACTCTGAAATTAATCTGGATTTCTGCAGGGGGAGCGGGGGGGTTGGTGGGGGGGCATGCAGATAGATTTCCATTTAAATACGTCTCACTCACAGGATTTGGCAGCATGTTCCCATGGCAACAGAGGCCCATCTCTGGATTGCATGACTGTGCGTGCGGGGATGTCTTATTGTACTGAGTGTGTGAGTGTGTGTGTGTGTGTGTGTGTGTGTGTGTGTGTGTGTGTGTGTGTGTGTGAGAGTCATGACCTCTTAGCTTGACACTTCTAGCCGGTTAGTTTCGCTGCAGAGGTTCGGGGCCGACCAGTCACTCTCATTTCTGAGGAGCTTTAGCCGTTCTCTCTTTCAGACGTCAAACATTACTTCCACACGGCTGAACCCTGAGGTCTATATATATATATATATATATACAAATATATAATACAACTAAATGATCAACCACCTGTTAAATTCACATGGCAATAAACGCATAATTCGTCCACACGAGCATCATGTGTGACGCTGTTGGGATGTCGTACATTTGCCAGCGTTTTCCATGAAAAAAAAAATATGTGTATAAAAACATGTAATTTGTCCTCACAGTAAAAGCGATGGCACCGGTTGCGCAGTTCATTTCCTACAGTCAACATTGGTTTTCCTCGTAACCGCCACCTCCGTGTTTCCACCGCCGTAAGCATGTAGTAAACCAAACCTCAACCATAATCGTGGTGGGTCAGAAAAGCAGCCTTAGCCTGTAAGTCGTTTCTGCGAAGAGGACAATGTTGTGCTTGTCCCCCTTTTTTTCACCTCTAAAGAAGCTCATATATTTTACTAGAGTCCAGTTGGAGCCACCATGTGACAACAATCCCTGATGTGAATATCTGGACCTTCTTCTACCACACCCAGAACAACAGTGGCAGCTCAGCAGACGCTGGAGCTCGTTCCAGAAAGTGACCCGGCTTATTCACCAGCTCGGCTCAAAAGGCCAAACCAGGCGTGAGCTGATCAGTTAAAGCCCTGACGCCTCTTAAAGCCTGCGGAATCATGAGAAACTCCAACGAGGGAGGGGTCGGCAGTCGCGGTGCGATAAAAGCACCCGAAAAAAAAAGGGGGCCGCGTGCACAAGCTAAATGGATTACTTCCCCTCAAATTGAAAGATCATTGTGTGTCAGGAAACCGGGACCCCATGCTGGCTTTCCAGCCAGGGGGGGCACTGAGGGTGAGTGGTCGGGGCAGGGGGGGGGGGGAGGGACCTGATGGAATATCTCAAAACGGAGCTGATTGAAAAATCCCCCTCGGCCCCCTGCTGTGTGTGTGTGCAGCTGCGGTGGCGCATGCTAAAGGACTGACATGTTTGTGTGTGTGTGTGTGTGTGTGTGTGAGCGTCGGGGCGGTAATAGACACAGTCGCTATCTCCCTCCAGTTAAAACAAGCGCCGCAGCAGACAGTTGTTGCAGCCAAGCCGACCGAACGCCGGGTACAAACTTTACTTTGGCGGGCGACGCCGCGGCGTTGCGAGCCAATTTGGCCCGTGATGAATTCGGCAGATATCGCCGCGTCTGTTTGAAGCGGGCTGCAGAAGTGATCAGTTCGCCGGGTTCGGGCTGTTTTCCATGAAGGATTTTTCGGTGTTTTTTTTATGTGTGTGTGTGTTTTTGGGCCTGGAAATGTCATCTGTACCTGGTAAGAACCGCGAGAATGAAGAATTTCAGCTGCAATAAAGACAGCAGGAGACCACAAGTCCCCTCAGTCTTTAAACTGGGGGAGGGCACCACTACCACTAACAATTCATCTGTGGGGAAACTGTTCCTGCCATAAAACCACTGCTACGTCACGATCCATGATCTGACACCAGCAAGGTGCTTCAATGATTCTGTTTGATTCGTTCATTATAACTACTGCATTTTCTTTTTTTCATGATGAATGGAAGACAAATTCATTATATTTTACACTTATCTGCAAGTGAAAGTGAATCTGTCTTATCTGATTCTAAATTAAGCATCATTAAAGTGCCTTCTCTGATCAGATTGATCAGTGTAATTCCACATGCGGTTTATTTAAATCAGAGTATAAACTGGGTTGAGATCGACTGGCTTCACACAAACACAACAGGAGTCCTCGAGCCTTGTCCAGGTGGAAGCTGCGTGTGTGTGTGTGTGTGTGTGTGTGTGTGTGTGTGTGCATCATGTGATCGGTTGGACGTATTTCAGCGTTGCACAATGTGCATACTCGATACTCCCTTTGGGGGATTTTTTGTTTCCGGATTTAGCTCACCATCAGTTTTGACCTTCTGTCTCTTCCCTGACTGCCTTCAGGTCTCCTCATGCTCCTTATTCCTTCATACACACACACACACACATTACATGTGTACACACAATACTACAAGGAATGTAGTACCCATAGTACCTAATTATTAGATACATTAGATACAGATACATATTTGAATCTTATTCATTTCAATGTGCATTTATGTATTAACATCTGTGCCCGATTATGACTTTGTTGTGTTACAGAAAACATATGTTTTCACAGTTATCTCCCCTTAGAAATGTGTTTTTTTTTTCCCCACTAGATGCATAATGCCTCATGTCAGACTAAGATTATTACCGTAAATGACCGAATAACAGCCAAGAAGATTAATAGTTTCAGTCTCTTAACAGATCAGGTGTTTATTTGAGAACAGGAGATTATTTCCTTCCAGCAAAACTGGAAAAAATGGCAATTTACTAGTATGACTCCAAATTAATGAAGTAAGATTACAGTACTGTAGTTAAATAATGAGTTTTCCTTTGCATATTTTGCTACAGAAATTTAGAATTTTAGTCATAATTAATACCAAACTTTACTTTTCACTGCACCTAAGCCATGGTGAGCAAGAATGAAGTGATATTACAGAAAAGTGTGTTCTTAAATATCATTTGAGCACAAACAATCATGTTCAACAATCATTTTTTTTTAATAGATGTTGTTTGTTATTTGTCAAAGTATACACCTACACAGGGCGTTTAGGAGGCTGTTATTATTTGGTAATTTATGGCATATTATTTTTATTATAATTATTGTGAAACATGTCAATCGAGGTGAAACAAGGTGGCTGAGCGTCATGTGACCCGACAGCATTTGACTGACAGCTGCGGACATTGAAGGAACAATAGGGCTCCAGATAAAGTGTGTGTGTCCTCCTGGGGTCACGGGGTCGGACCGAGGGCCACCTGTGCGGTGTGCCATTTTAGCGCTCAGCCCCAACACACACACACACACGAGTAGCAGCACTGAATGACATGCTTCTCTTCCTCCTTGGAATGGCAGCAGACAGCGGTAAATTAAAAAGCTCTTTTCCTAATAATTAGCCCCACGGCGGGGGCGACCTTTGTGCCTCCCGCAGCAGGAGCAGCACACAGGTAATTAATGCCGCCTCCCCTGCCCGCCCCAGACCCCACCCTCTCCTCCTCATCATGACACACACACACACACACACACACACACACATACCCTGCCCTGTGGGGCGAGAGCTGCACGGGCCAATGAGTCCTCTCTGAAAATGATACCCTGTCCTCTGTGCCCCCTCCAGGGCATCCTGCCTGGGCATCCATGGGCAATGGCAAGGAAACTATGTGTGTGTGTGTGTGTTCCTGAAAAAACATGGAGATTACTTGCATGACGGGGTTACTGTAGAAATGACAAAGGCTGTGGGGGGGGACAGGGCGTCTGCTGTTACTGCGGGTGTTTCGTGAGTGTGTGTTCATGCTTTTTTATTCATATGGGCCTATAGAATTAGTCTTTGTGTATTCTGAAGCAAATCTATCGAGGCGTGCGCTCATGTGGGGCTCTGTGTGTGATTCTATGATGTGTGTGTGTGTGTGTATAATGGTTGGTTTTAGGCAGAATAGCTGTGTAATGGTGCGTGGTCCCTTTTGATAAGTTTTACAGTTGTGACCAGGGCCCCGTCCTCTTATCTCAGGAGGACAATGTTGCACTCAGAGCAGCTGCCATGGCACACACACACACACACACACACGCACACACACACACACACACACACACGGTCCTGCCGCCTCACAGACTCCCATTCATCTTTGCACACTCAACTTCACATAGACATGCAGGCGCACACACACACACACACACATTATGCGCACACACGCCCACACACAAGGCAGCATACAGTCCATAAAACACACATACACACAGACACACACTCACACACGTGCGTTCAATCACAGAACACACACCATCTCAGCAGTCTAAACAACTTAGTTCTTATCTCTCAGATTCTTTCTGACTTCAAATTACTGCGTCATTATCTGGCACTCACCTCCTTAAACGGTAATAATTGATGAAATGAGATTGATTAAGCATGCAATTAGTGCGGGATAATTGGCTTGATAATGAGCAGATTGCCTGCTAATCGCTGAACAGATAATAAGTCCCAAATTCGCCTCGGGGCGAAAACAGTGGAGCAGCAGATATGCGCTCTGTAAAAGCTAAAGGGGAGGGAAACACGGCAGATATTTGCTACAGATCAGCCCTCTGGCTCCACAGCTTCCAGACAGCAGGTTAAATAAGGACGTCCACTGTCACAGTTTCCATTAGGACGCTTTAGACACTCCCCTAGAGTTTCTACTCTGGTCCACGTGTGTTTTGCTTGGAGCAGCAATTATTTCAAGCCTGTTTTTTTTTATTTTACTGTAACGTTAATACGTTGCAGACACCTGTTCGCAGCAAACATTTTGACCTGTCGTCACATGGAAAGCATCGGCTCAGAAAGTGTGTCAGCGCTGATTTCAATGACAGCGCTGTGTGTTAGGGTGGGAAAAAACTCTGAAAAAACAACATGTTGTTCAGCAAAAAGGCTGAGCATGAGAACAACTTTGCCACGACAGCAGTGGAAATGCACATTATATTAAAAATGCACATGTTGTCAAGTAGAAGAACTGTTGCATGTATATTGTGTACAAAAAAGCAGCTGTAGCGTCAAAAAAATGCAATGAATAAAATACTACTAGTCTTTCATAAACTAAATTAATTAATTTATTTATAAAAAAAATTAAAAATAAAAGAAGAAATTAAAAAAAATTAAGTTGAGTCACCAATTTTCAGTATTATTTCTAACTAATGCAGCTCTAATAAATGTAGTTTCAACATAAATGTTAATATAATGTTAATAAATGCAACCAACCAGAGAGTTACAGTAAATATAGTGAGTTTCTATGAAAGCATTAGTCAATTAACTTCGTCAATTTACATATTAAATAATTTCACTATTAATGTTTCTGTAATTTACTTGTTTGTTTTTTTACTTGTTTTAATGTTGAATTTTGTAGTTTATTCCATTAAATATCAGACAAATATTTGGGAAATTACAATACACATGTGCACATATTTTAACAATAAATATATATATCTATTATTAAAGGTTTTTTTTTTTTAAAAGAGCAGAAATATTGTGTTTTTAGCGCTTTCGTGCTACTTTACATTTTGACGTGAAGGTCAGAATCTCTTCTTATAATTTCAAATGTAAAATAAACAGCAAAATTCAGCTATCTTACATTTTGTACAGTGTAGGGGTACTCCTCTACTTCTTTTAGCTCCCAAATATAATAATAAAAAATCGGGCATGTTGGTTGCATGAATTAATCCATTTGTCTTATTTCCCACACTAACATCTACAGCTTTGTTCTCAGACTCAGGTTTTCTCTGCAGCACCGGGCTCTTTCGCAGCATTCCTCCTCCGTCAATGGGCCTCTGTCCTGCCCCGGCCTGTTTGCCTTAGGCCTGCCCCGCCGCTGCCTTTGTGCAGGAGCACCGCGGCGAAAGAAAGCAAAGACGATGGAAGGGGT
This sequence comes from Eupleurogrammus muticus, assembly GCA_036785175.1. Lineage (NCBI taxonomy): Eukaryota > Metazoa > Chordata > Actinopteri > Scombriformes > Trichiuridae > Eupleurogrammus > Eupleurogrammus muticus. Next base: position 2,291,906 of record JAYKQN010000009.1, on the reverse strand, counting down.
GTGTGGTTAGAGGAGGGGGGGTAAACAGTAGCCTGTCACAGCCCAGCGGGACGCCCCACAGCCACCGCCACCGCTCTAATCGTCGGGGCGTCTTAAAGAGCCAATTAGACAAAGGAGGGTTTTGTGGCGTCTCTGCAGAGCCGGCCGGACACTGACAAACAACTGTGTGGGAACTGAGGGATGTTTGGGGGTGAGGGGGGGCGTTACGGTCAAGAGCTGTCTGATTAATGCCTTCTCATACGCTAGACCAACAGATGGGCCGGGTCCTATCAGGTGGGCATGAGGAGAAAGTGTGTGAACTCACACTCGCTGAGAAAATAGGGCACTTAGAAGCATTTAGCTCCGGGTTTATCTCACCTAAAAAAAAAGGATATGATGAGACGGGAGCTGCTCAGGGCTCATCAGGAGGAGGAGGAGGAAGACGAGGAGCATGTCAGATGTCCTAGTCTGGATTCCAGCTCTTTCCCAGACACCAGGCCACTGCGGCTAACGCAAGTCTCCACTGTCATTAACCTACATCGCTCGAAATTACATCCTATTCCCGATGGGAGGAAAGAAAGAAAGAAAGGAGGAAAAGGAGGTGGAAGGAGCAGCAGGAACGTCAGGAGGTGCAGGCAGGAGGAAGGAGAACAGGATAGATGAGGACGGTGATGGGAGCTGACAAGGAAGAGGAAAAAAAAAGAGTGAATGGGAGGTATGGCCCTAACCATTAGGAAATGAAAACCCAGCATAAACCTTTGTCACATTTTGTCATCGGATCCTGCGTTAAATGTGAAAAGTGTGATTTATTAGTGTTGTGTTTGCAGCATGGAGATGTGATTCATCGGCGTGTAAACGGCGAGGCTGCCTGCGCGTGTCATTGTCGCGGCATTTGGGAGTTCTGGATTTTAATTAAAATGCTGGAGAGGGAGAGAATTTGTCCTTGTGTGTGTGTGTGTGTGTGTGACTGAGCTGTATGTGTGAATATTACAGTGTGTGTGTGTGTGTGTGTGTAGGTTCTTTGTTATGTTTTTATCAAGTATAATTAATGTGGTGTTCCATGCTCTTCCTGTGCACAGTTGTACACCACACACACACACACACACACACACACACACACACACACACACACACACAATGCCGAGGAGTGAGTCCCACAGATAGAGTTGACTCCACTGAAGAAAAACACACTCACACACTCCACTGCCTCCATTACCGGGCAGAGAACAATGAAAATGATTATTGAATCCCAGACAATTACAAACTGTAAGGAGTGAGGGGCATGTCGTGCTAATCCATTACGAGGAAAGGAACGGACATGAAATTGAAAAACAACAGTAATCAGAGAACAATAAAGCTGCAGCAGGGGGGGGCCTGTTTTTAAAAAAACGCACGGGAGGGGGGAGGATGTGACGGACAGCCGTCGCCACGGCGATCGACGGGTCGCGAACGGCTCCGCCCCCCCTTCGACGCCTCGGGCAAGGAGAGCGGCTCAGGTGACTGCGGGAAAGATTCCAGCCATGATATCTGTTAGACGCTGGCCACACACGACGGGTCACACACACACACACACATGCACACACACACACACGCACACACACACACACACACAATTATTTAATTCCTGGTGTGGCTAAAGAGAAGACAATATCAACTACTTTTCCATGAAGTTTTGTACAGATGTGACCCTACAATCCAAAAATTCGTTGATAATCGGATTAACACTGATCCCTCTGGATTAATTGCAAAAAATAATAATAATAATTCAGAGATTTTTACAGAAATTCTACATCATTTGGTCAGAAATTGTAGTGTGTGTGACCAAATAAGTGCAAACGTACTGACATTCTCGTCAGCCTCAGCCGCACGGCAGAACCTGAACTCTTATTTTTTAAAACTTAATTTTTTTAAAGAAAATCTTAGTTATATTTTCTTACAAAAAACGACCTGAATCAGGAAAAAATTTTAAATAAGATAAATTTGCCAGTAAAACAAAATAAATCCACCTAATATTGGAATAATTGTACCAAAAACATATTTTTCCCATATTCAGATTAATTCTTTTGCAGTGTGTGTGTGTTTTTTTTTTATCTCTAATTAGCAAACGTTAACACGTTAACATGCAAAACCAAAAAGCCGAGGCCTCACACGTCCTGCTGAGCAGACTGTTGCACCACGAGTGAAATGAGATGAAGATGGGAGGCAGGAGACGTAAAACGTTGAAGAACAGATGTGCCATCTCCTGTTGCTGTTGCCGTAAAGCTCGTCTTCTCCTGTCAGTTTGCCCTGAAACGTGATGTGAGTTACGACCAAACACATACGAGCGGTTATGAGAAATAGACACGAAGGCCTGTGAACACGCGGGGACACGACCTCCGCTTTTCTCATTTTCATTTTCCCTCCCTCGGGCTGCATTTCAGCAAGGAAAAGATGTGTTTACACAAGGTGGAAAATCAAAAAAACGTGAAGCACGCAAAACTATGATGACTTCAACACGGTCTCACGTGACAGAGATTTTCATTTGTTTGACTTTTTAAAAGTGAAAATAAAAATCGTCACAATGTTCCTGCGACTGCAGGTGTCACTTTTCATCAACAATAAAAGTTAAGGGGAGGAAAGATAAAAATTGCAATATTAAAGGATAAAGCGTAAAATAGGGAAGTATCCTACAGATGCACTAACTGATGGACGATAGAGATGTTAACCTGTAACCTGCTGTAAATGCTGCCTATAGGATAAAATGTGAAAGGACATGCACGGAATGTGAATATTTTAATTTATATTTTTTAATATTCTATGATTTGGATGTTTTGAATGGATAAATAATGTGACCAAAAAAAGTATAAAATACAGTTTTGAGGAAACATTTAAAATGTGTTGATATTGGTTTTTTACCATTTGTACAATTTTTTGCTACTTACAAAAATCAAGAGTTTTTGACAGAACATTTCAAAAGTTGTAACTGAAAAAGAATAATAATAATATTTAATCCACCTGGAATATGAAACTAGTTAATAGCATGCGTGTGTTTTTTTTAATGTTTTAAAACCTTTTAAGAAAGTTAAACTATGTGGTACCAAGTTTTGAGGGTTACAGCAGCCAAAAGTCTGGACGCACCCTTTTCATTCCATGCATTTTTCTTTGTTTTCATGATAATTTACTTCGTAGAAGGCATCAAAACTATGAATGAACACGTGGAATTAGGTAAGTGTGAAACAACTGAAAATACGTCATATATATATATGTATATATATGCTTATATATATATATATACATACACACACACACATATATATGTGTGTGTGTGTATGTATGTATCTATGTGTCTATGTGTGTAGTTATGTATGTATGTATACATATATATATATATATATATATATATATATATATATATATATACATATACATATACATACATACATAATACATAACTACACACATAGATATATATACACACACACACACACACACACACACATATATATATATATGTGTGTGTGTATATATATTTGATATATATAATATATATGTGTATATATATACATATATACATATACATATACATACATAACTACACACATAGATATATATACACACACACACACACATATATATATACAGTAATCCCTCGTTTATCGCGGGGGTTACGTTTCGAAAATGACCCGCGATAAGTGAAATCCGCGAAATAGAAAACTATTTTTTTTTACAATTAGCAACTATTACATGTATACAAATACAGTGACTCGCGTGTAGGCCGTTTCACTGCTCTTCAGACTGGGCCGCTGCATCCTGACTGCGCTCTGCAGTGTTCTCTTCTTCTGAAGCCCGCGGTGCAGGTGTGTTTGTTCGGGAGAAGAACATAGTGATAGGCAGCTGTTGTCGCTCTTTTTTCTTCTTTGCAAACGAGACGACAAAATGATAGCACAATTCGTAGCATGTTTTGATACAAGAAGCGAAAGTGAGTTTTTAGCGAATCAGAATGCAGAACACAATGCACCAAAAAAAAAAAAAAAAAAAAAAATGCATTATGAAAATCCGCGAAATAGCGAATCCGCGATAAGTGAACCGCGAAGTGGCGAGGGATCACTGTACACATAATATTTATGAGTCAGTACATTGTTTATAATATAGAGACCGTTCTGGCTGCACAGCAAGCATCATGGGATGGATTCACAAAGTTAAACCATTATTTGCACATCACATGCAACCAGCATAGTCAGTTTAAAACTTTACACTCAAACAAATCTTGCGCTTTCTGAAGAAAGCGACGTGGAGACCTTCATCCGCCCCCCCACCGTGTTTAAAAGGTGAAGTTTCCAAACAGGCCGCTGAACTTGCACCAACATATCACTCGTAGCGTTACAGAATCTGCTTTTCTAAAGCTGCGAACGCTTAAATGGCCCCCCGCCGTCTCAGTAGTTAGCTCCCACTAAAACTAATGTGTGTTTTACTAAGTATAGTGGGCATCGGGTTTTGTGTTTGTGCACATGTTCAACAGATGGAAATAAATATACAGATAAATACGTCTATTCACACATACAAATACAGATTCTGTTTGACTCCCCCCCCCACCGAGGATTCTAAGCTTCCCGGAGCCACAGCAAACACCAAGGCAGCCGTCCTCTCGGCTGCATGGAGGAAAACAGGCGCCGGCGTGCGGCTGATACTACATACATCACACAGCGGAGTGTGTGTGTGTGTGTGTGTGTGGGTATCGGCACCCGTCGTGAAGGAAAACAAAAAGCGTGCGCCCGCGGTTGGCTCTGAGGGAAGAGTCAGTCACACGGGTGAATTTGTAGGCTACACGCAGGTGGAGGTGGAGTGTGGGTGGTGGAGGATAAGCTGTTATTTGGACTATTCTTGGAGGTGACAGTTGGAGTCAGAAAGAAAAAAAAGAGAGTCTGTGAGGAAATGAAGTGCAGGAGGAGGGATTTTTCCCTGATAGGTGACTGTTAAGCAAACAGAGCTGGTGTAGCAGGGCTCATAAATCACTGCAGAGACGCACCGTACGAGGCAGGCTGCACAAACAGGGCTCACCTGCAGTAAGTATAGGGTGGTGGTGGGGGGGGGGGGGGGGGGGGGACGAGGAGGACAGACAGAAACACAAATGCATTCATAAGGGAAAAAAAAAACAGCAGACAGAAGTTGATGGAGGAATGTGGCAGAAGAAGGTGAGAGAGAAATAAAGGAGTGGACAGTGAAGGGAGGTAGGAGGAGGAGGGTGATTGATGAAAAGCCTGAAAAATCTCACTCTATCACAATCACACACACACTTCTTTGTCAGTGCCGACCCCCCCTGGAGCACCCTTCACACTTTTTGATCCCAAAAAAGAAAATCCCTCATCAGTCAGCCGCAGACGTCCATGGTGCATCTCTACTCTCTATTGGAGAATTAACACTGTCCTCTTCATTCTACAGTTTCATTCTTAAAAAGAAGGGGCGGTAAAATATGGAGACAACAGCTCACATGATTTAATGATGTCTCCTGGAAGGGATTCATCGTCTTATATTAGTTTGCATAAAAAAGAAGTGGAAAAAATAAAGAAAAAAGAACTTGAGGGCAAAGGTCAAACCCTGATTTTTGGATACTGTACATTCATGGTCCCAAGAGGGTGAATCAGAACCAGTTTTAGTGTTGGCTGCCAATAAAAATCCTAAATCGATGATACGTGCATTGAGGTGCAGCTATTTTTGCATGAGAAAACCTCAGAAAACACTAAATAAAGTATTTTTATCTGTAGTAAAAACAATGTTCCTGTTACAGCATCAATATATATCATCAATATCAACAGCATCAATACAATAAGAAAATAGTTTCATATAATATCAGTGGTAGGGCTGCAACTAACCACTGTTTAGATATTTAATTTAGATTTGAGCTGTTTGTGTGATTATTTAATTGGGTCTTTTATAATCTCCTTTTATAACATCTTACAGAATATATTCTCCATGTGCTATAATGATCCTCAGTATAATTTATATGATTTTATGGACAAATAATTGATTTAACTTATCTTAATGATCAATTACTTTGCACTGCGGATATTTTGATATTTCACATTTATTATCATTCAGAGCAGGAACAAAATAGGAAATAGGCCCAGCTCTTAGTTTGACTTAACTTTGACTTTTCCACCAAGTACTTGGAATTTGTGGGTTCAAGCAAAGTATCTCAACGACCATTTGATGGATTACCGTCAAATACACAGTTCTCTATATGAAATAATCTAATATAATATTATATGAAATACATCTTAACATCTATGGGTTAGTAGCACAGCAGAATTAGTAGATTCACATGTTCATTCATGGTCCCCAGAGGTTGAACCATGATGACTTAGGACTGTAAAAGTGTGTATATATATATATATATATATATATATACACACATACTATAGAGAATCTTGAAAATGAACCTTTAATTTAGATATAAACTGTATAGATGTGTAGAAAATCCTGGCTCTCACTTTTTTCATATTGATTTTAGGTGTTTCAGGATTCGGCTCCGTGAACATTGACATTATTACATTTTTGGATGATTGACATGATTTAATACATAAAAAGGGGGGGACTATCTCTGTGCATGCCATGTTGGAAATTCAGAATATATCCAGATATCCCCGAAACTGGCGGGGAGCAAAGAAAAAAAAAAGATGGATATATCACAGGTGGTACATTTATAATGCTGCCACACACACACACACACACACACACGTGTGTGTTTGAAGCTGGCTGACCAGTCTAATGCAAGATCAAACAGCATCACACACCTTTATCTTTTAAATTGGGTGTAGCCTCCACAGGTGGACTGGCAGGGGTCTGTAGTCGCTGCGTGGTGGTGACCCCGACATGGAAACACAAAATAAAAAATAAAAAACCTGATGGTCAGTTGGCGAGGAGATCCTCACATTCTTGTAATTGCAACGTTAAAAACACGCTTATGCGCAACGCGAGTGTGGAGGAAAAAACGGCTGCCGACGCTCCACATCAAACGGCGTCTGCAGACAGGTAATGTGTGTGCAAAAAAAAAAAAAAAGAGTAAAAAGGTGAGAGCATGAAGGCGAGGAGGGACGGGAGGTAAACAGCGTGCGGGCTTTGATGTCGTTTGATGTGTGATGCACGCCGCCCGTCCTCTTCATCAGCAGATGAGCATCGGGGCAGAGACACTGAGGCAGATGAAGAGACGCGCCACATGAAAGCGTCGTTAGACAGCTGTGGTTTAACCTCTGGCCAATCAACGGCGGCGCATGCGTCGCCGCAGAGCATCAACGACCTGCACGCCGGGAAATTGGATAAACTCACATGTCATCATGAACACGTGCATTATAAAGCCCTGACGGCCTTGGCACCAAATACTCTCAGCATGCCCCCTCCATTCTCATACATTAACATCCACTCACCTTTTATTTTAATATTTTAACACTCCCTATTAGTCAGGCTTCGTCTTTGCCGCCATTGTCCTCCTAAAAATAATCTTTTTTTAACAAGATGAACTCCCTCTTGTCGTCCATGGTGCCGATCTACTAAGACCCTCTGCCCTGATCCTGGTGTTTTATTTTGAAAGGTGACAGGCGTTTTATGCTGAGACTTCCTGTCTGGGGGCGATTGGAGAAGAAGGATTCGCTCTCTGAAAACCAGACCTTGGCATTGGTCCGATATGTGGAACACATTGTTGTTAAGCCGCTGTGGTTATCAAATGATTTAATGCCCACTCCCTTTCATATATGACCCCCTCATTTGTAACATGAATGGCGTGACTCGAATATGTTTTTAGCCACAGCTGGATCAGGTTACTTCACAGGTCTGGAACACGTTGGCTACGCTGCGTCCTACCTGGACCTGGTATTTGCTGGTATCTGTTCAGTGAACGTCTACGGTTCTTCTTCTTCCTCTTTATGTTGTGTAACTCTCGATACCGATTTCATAGTACAATGAAGGTAACTCTAGACTTGATTCTACAGTTCCATTCTAAAAGTGGTAATTATTGATAAGAAGATAGAATGGAGGCAACAGCACACACTTTCAGGAGTGTCTCCTAGAACATAGTCTTGTATTAGTTTGCATATATAAAAAAGTGAAAGTAATAGTGTGTGTACAGTATCCAAAATCAGCCATTGACCTTCTCCTTTAAGATTTTATACAAGTGATTCTCGGTCCCTATTTAAATAAAGACAATAAAGTTAAAATCTATTAGACATTTCTTCCTCAAATAGGCAAATTTAAGAAAAAAAAAGCATAATTATTCCGCAATTTTATGAGAGCCCAGTTCTACCCTGCCCCCCTTCCCCATCCTTTCCTGGACTTAGGACAAGATACCCCCTGTCAGCAGGCACACACACACACACACACACACACACACACACACACACAGAGTGACCCCTTGATCCCTGCGTCAATCCATCTGTTAACAAACCCTGTTGACCTCTACCTGACTGTTGATGCATACACAAGCCCAGAGACTGTCGAGCCAGCGACTGTGCCCTCTTTCTGCCTCACACACACACACACACACACACACACACACACACACACACAGTACATCAGTACATGGTAGGATTAGAGGGGTGTTAGTGATGTAGAACATTCCTGGCCTCCATTCTAAAATAAGGGACCCAGGGCTGGACTGTAATCCTCTATAAGGGGTTCTACTCAGGGTTTCTAAGCCGTGGACTCGCTGAGGTTTTGGACTGAACTGAACTGCACCGTGCAGCACTGTGCGTGAACCTGGTGGTTTGGGCTGAATTATGGTGATCCGAGCGCCATGAAAACTACAAAACGAGGGCCAACATAACAATTAGAGCAGGGGAGGCACAAAGTCACTGTACACACACACAGAAACAGGAGTAGCTGCAAATTCATGCACATCACGTCTTATATTTGGCAATGCAACACACACACCTTCTCTCTTTTTCACACACACACACTGATTGACAGTCCCCATGAGGCCTGCAAACTTATTTTCCCTCCTCCTCATCAGCAGCTGATTGTCGGTGCTTACTGTACTGTTGTGCATGGCCACCCAATCCCAGGCCTAATAGGCTGCCTAAGTGATTCTGTCTGTGTCCTTTTGTGTCCTTTTCCTTTCAATCAGCCCTCCGCCGATCGTAATCTAGCCATCCAGGTGAGTGGATTTCGCCGGGGAAGAGTGACAATTGTCTGCTGGGATGGGGGCAGATGTGTTATCTCGCAGGGACTTCCTGGTCTAATTGAGACGGGTTAGTGGGAACACTGGAGCGAGACGTTGCTGGGAGCTGAACGTGCAGCAGAGGACGGCGGGTGCAGCTTCTGTGTCAAGCTAAGGAATGACATTTCAGCATTTTCCTCTCTTACTTTCAGTGCAATTCATTCACACATTGCAATCTTGCAATATTAAATTCTATAATTTTTCTTCTTTTTATTTTAATTTACACCCTGCAATAAATATCATTAGCTTCATAGCATAATTGCCTAAGTCATATTTCAATGTTTTTTCAATGTATTTTTTATATTTGTTGGTATTTTTTTGTGCAATAAAATAAATAAATGTGAACTTATATCATACCTTGAGGCAAAAAGGTCATTTTATTTGAAATACTCAGTTCATAATCTCTCTAATTGACTGAAATTGCATTGTCGAGATGTCTAGAAAAATGACTAAATAAAGTAGACTATATATGGAATACACATATATTTAAATAATTAATACAATAGTACTTTCTTGGGTTACATTACAAGTGCTTTTAAATTTATTAGAAATGCTCATTCATTTACTATAAAATTGTAGTAAATGAATAAGGAGGAAAAAAAAAGGAGGAAAAATTCTCATTTAAAAAGCTGATTTTCATGACCTTAGTACGACACTTATTTCTGTTGTAAGTACGTCATGATCTATTCACCATTCAGTCTGTTTCCCATCGTTGCATTATGTTTTCATGAATACACAGACATTACCATCTTAGCCAAGTATAAAAAGCTTTTTTCCTCCAGACGAAACTCCCTTCAGTTTCTGTCCTCAACCTCCACCTCTCTGTATGAAATACATTCATAATACCTGGCGTCAGGGAGTTGAGTTTAAAACGTTTTAACGGCCTCAGACGTGCACCTGGGCCAACCCGTGTCTACTCTCGGCTTTGCTTTGTCTCCTGCATGAACACACCGAGTTTGAAATGAGAATTTACAGATTCGTTGATTTGTTGCATCGTTGCAGAGCCGACTGTCTGCTTCAAAATCGGCTGAGTCAAATTTGACTGAATCTAATCTGCATTTTCCTCAAAAGCCTAAGCCTAAAAATAAGGTGCTAAAATTAGCTCTGTGTGTATGCGTGCGTTTTATTTTTTCCTAGAGAGACGCCTGACACAGCAGCAGACGGAGGGGGGGCAGCTTGTTCTGAAATAGCATGTGTGCAAAAGTCATCTGTGAAGTCTCCTCTCCCCTCTGTGGCCTGTTTGTCCCACACGGCCTGACATTTACATAATTGTTCAACACGTGCTCTGGGACACGTGCAAACATGCCACCTTAAATCTATCGGGGGGGAGGCGTTCGATTAACGCCACCGTTGAAGGAAAATGACGGAGAATAAGCCCTGACACAACTTTTTTTACATTGAAGAAGTTTTGAATTGCACCAAAATCGCTGAGGAGCAACATGAGGAGGATCCGTGATACGGAGCTTTACACTGGAACTGGAACACATCTGCACTCGCACTACATGCAACATGTAAAACATCCAAACAGACATGTAGAACAAAGTAGAACCAGAGAAGTTGAACTAAGGTGACGGGAGATCACGATGTGGTTCCGTCATTCTTGACTTATGATGAATGTCGCTAAGTCGCAGGTTGCAAACATACTCCTCTTCCTCTCGTCTACGTATCAGTTCTGAAATTGCGTTGCTCGGCCAAATGAACCCAGACTTACTTCCTCCTTTTTCCTGTATAGTGCAACAACCCAGAGTTTAGGCCCAGATTCTGTTCTGTGGAGGTGATAGCGCTAGGATTTCCTGAGGGACTGTGAACGCATCTTGGAGTTAAGACCTGTGTTACTGTGGAGAATAGAGAGTAGCAGCCGAACCAGCTAACGTCTTAGCGTGGGGTTTTTTGACATGTGACGACACTTTGGGAGGAGGAGGAGCTGTGATACGGAGCTTTACAAAAAAAAACAACCTCTGTTAAAGCCTCCACCCGTCAGCAACATGTCCCCGGCTCACATGCGACGTTAAATCAACCCTCTGCCGACGTTGATCGCCCAACGCTTCCCACAGGCCACGTTAAACCCGCGCCCGGCCCCCCAGTGCCCCCCATTACCGATGGCTCCCTATCGTGAACCCCCTCTTTCCCAAATAGCCCATGGATTGACTCTGTGTTGCAGAAACCCCCCAAAAAAGGATCCGTGTGTTTATAAAAGCTATAAACGCTGCCGTGCATGTGGAAGTAAACTTGGCCTCCGACTCAGGACCGACGGCGTGTGACGGTCGCCAGAGTCGCGGGTCGTCCCTGACCTCTGCAATAAAATAAAACATCAGTGACATCTGTTACGGCCCAGCCCGCGGCTCCGGAACGGAGGTTTTTATGCGGCGAGGTTCAGGTACAAAGGACCTCGCCGAGGAGCCCTAAAATAAAGCCTGCGCTTTTATTGAGTAACTTTCTCTTCTTTTATGCAGCAGGCGTTCATAAAAAGGTGTAATAACACAGGTCGCTCCCAGGCCCATGATATAAAACAGTCGCACTAAAAACGCCGCATGCAGTGAGCTGCAGAGAGCTTGTTTGTTTAAAGTGCTTTTCTGACTTTATCCGCTTAATGTTGTTTGACATTTGACTCGGACGAGTTAACGAAACCATGCGACCTGCATTTAAAACGACGGAGTCCTGTGATCTTATCAGATGTTCCGAATTTAAAAGGCTGCAGACAAATTAAATAAAACGCTTTTATTAACTTTGCTGCAATAAAGCCTCCTTTTATAGACTAGTTTATGAGTGGAAACTAATGGATTTATTAATGGCCAATTAACTATTTAATGCCTTATGAAGCTGTAATTAATTAATAGACATTTTCAGTGCTTTAACTCGTCAGGGAGAAAGCTCATGAAGTCTTTGAACTTTGAGATTCCCAGAAAGAGTTGAGACAAGTTAAGTACATTTTATTTAGTTATTTCTTTTGTAGTCTCCTATTTTAGTCCTGTGAGGCTCCACCATCTGTACACATGCTGTTATAGGGAAGATAAAGATCTGGAGCTAGTTAATATTGTATAAAGGGATGGGAGAACTGAGTTGGACTAAAATACTAGTCTAGTGCCTGTAGGAAGTATGTGTATGTGTAGGAAGTTTAAGTAGATTTTTCATGTTTAGCCAAATGAGGCTGTGTTATAAAGTCTTAATAGACACAAATTGTACCTTGAGTAACACATGGACATATATTGAGATAAGAAAGACATGACAATACAGTTATTGTAAGAAAAAAGGCTGCAATTTATGTTAAAAGCGGACATGTCAATCTACATATCAGTTCTGAAAATATGTTGATAGGCCGAGTAAAACCAGACTTATGATGAATGTCTAACTTACTCCTTTTACTGTGTAGTATCTCCTTTAGCAGCCAAACCGGCTAAGGTCCTATCGAGTGGTTGTTGAGATACTTTACAATACTTTTATTACATTGAAGAAGTTTTAAATTGCACCAAAATCGCTGGCGAGCAACATGAGGAGGATCCGTGATATGGAGCTTTACACTGGAACTAAAATGCTGCTGTGATACGTAAATCTATGGGATTTCAACTATTAAAAATACTAATTATGTTTTGAAAATCTAGATATCTAGCAAAAAAAATCCACAAAGAAAGATGTATAACCAGATATGCTAGCCACAGACACACAGACATTATTTGCTTATATAGATAGATATTATATATTTTTATGGAAAAAAAAAAGTCTTTCAAGACCTAAACCTAAAAGTTGCCAGAGCTGAAAAACAAGTTTAGCTGAAAAAAACGTAATATTGTGAAATTTCCGTACCAAAAAGGCCCATTTCAGGGAAAATAACAAAAAAGTTCAATTCCCACAGACTGATTACTAACCTGCTGTCTGTATTCAGCTTGGGGGGGGGGGGGGGGGGGGGGTCTGACGCTGGTTTGCTAGATTCAGAGGGGTCCAGTATCCTCCCTCTGGTCCAGGTCCCGCTGCTCAGAGCTTCAACCTACAGCAGAGAAAACATATTTATATATTTAACTATTCATTATAATGTATTTTGTCACAATAAAACGCCTTTTTTGATGTGAATGAAAACGAGCATTGAGACTTGGGGATTTTCTGCTGTGTAAACAGAATAATCACAAACACATGTTCGGCCTGTAATACACAAGGCTATTAATTTTTTATTCCCATCCATTAATCTTTATTAATAAAGAGGACAAACAGCGCGGTTTATGAGTGATCTTTGAGGAATTTAAGATTGTTTATTAATTACTAAACACTTTATTTGGAGCAGGAGACGTTACCAGCGTTGTTGTAAAACAGCCTCTAACCGGGTCCTGTCATAGAACCATGGCGTGCTGTAACAGCAATTCTCAGGGAGAACAACAGAACCAAGTGTTCGCAGCGTTCCAGATAAGCAGCAAGAAGATAGCGTGGGGAGGTAGGAACCAGCTCCGCCACACCTGGCCCCGCCGTGACCTCTGACCCCGGCTCCAGACGTTGTGGTCCGGAGCCAGAGGAACAAGAAGTGCAGAAATTGCAGGAGCGGCGTGCACACACACACACACACACACACACACACACACACACACACACACACGTGGAATAAAAAACTCCAGAATTACCAGTAGCTCGACACATTTCGGCGCATCCGAGATTGGTGGGAAATCCACTCTGAGCGCTAAGCTAACATGCGCCACAGCTAAAGCAAACACACACACACACACACACACACACACGAGATCACCATGAGTCAATATTGAGATGACGGATGGCCGGTGAGGAACGAGGGAAGAATGGAGGGATGGACAGGTGGAGGAGCGGTCCCTATGGCGACGCTACACACACATAAAATGCCTATAGGTAAACAGTGGCGCCGAGCCGAGGCACGGCAGTGAGCACACGCACGCACAAAAACACACAAATGTACACGCTAATGCACACTTGTGCAAAAGGTAGAGCCAGGATGGATGCATTTGGCACACACACACACACACACACACACACACACACACACACACACACACACACACACACACACAGTAAAGCTGTCATATGCTCCTCTCTGCCGCAGTGCTGAACCCAGCAGCCCTCTCTTCTTCGGGCCCATCTGTCACTCTCCCCTATCTCTCCTTCCCTCCCTCCGTCCTTCTCTCTCACTGTGAAGCATCTTAACCTTTCCTACGTTCCCTCGCTTCATTCCTTTCCTCCTCTCCGCCCTCGTCTCTTTTTTTCCTTCCTCTCTTTTCACCGGGGTGACGCTCTACAGTTTATGAGATATGCGGCTGAGGAGGAGGTTTAGAACTGAAAAAACTGTTGGCGTCACACACAAACACACACACACACACACACACACACACACACACACACACACACACACACACACACAGGAACAATTGTACTTGCGTGGTTCTCAAAACTTTTTCACATCAAGGACTAGACTACGGATCTATCTGATGAGATATTTACTTTAACTAGTGACATTTTATAATAGAAAATGTAATAAATCCATAATAAAGAATAAATAAATGAATACACCAGTAAATGTCTATATATTCCATTTATTTATTTATTTATTTATAGAATGTGTATTATTTTCCAATTTATTTGATTTTCCATCTCATTTGAATTTAATTTATTCATATGTATTTGATCTCCCCATTTATTCAAAATACAAAATGGAAAGTAAAGGTAGAAATAAAAAAGATGTGCAAAGAGAAAATGACACACAAATAATAGGAAATAAATATTACACAATTAAATAAATATATGTATTTATGTTGAATCATTGCAGTCCTATATTTAACTGTCCTTTAGCTCTGATAATTATTAGATAATGTTCAAAACACCAGATGAAAAGCAATAAACTGACTTTATATATATATAAATATATATAAAACAATAAATTCATATTCAACTAATAATAATCATGTTTGGGACTACAAACCGTTTGCAGTGAACTATTTCCTCAGGGGAAAAAGTTTTAAAATAGAATGTTTTACTCCAAGAATGAATGGGATTAAAGTAGGATTAAATCTGACAATGAAATGTAAACCATTCAAAACCCATTCAATTAATACCTCGTCAACGCCGTCATTGTGATTAAGTGATTATCTGAAACAGTCTGATAATATAGAATATACCTATACTACGTTAGATGTTTAAAGGAGATTATAAAGGACAAAATTAAATAACAGCTCTCCTTAAATAACAAATTAAATATCTAAATAGTGGTTAGTTTTAAGCCTTACTACTGATATTATATTAAAATATTTTATTATTGTATTGATGATATTGATAAATAAACAGCAATATTAAGTTTTACAACAGATAAAATATATATATATATATATAATTTTTTCTCATGTAATATATGAATACAACTGAATGCTTTCTTTTCTTACATTCTTATGGTGTTTAGCACAGGGAGGCGTTATGACTTATTATTAGCTTATTATTTTACTTTACTTCTTTTTTTAAGTTTTATATTACTTCACAGGAAGCAGCAGAAGTTCTCAGAGAATGACGTGACTTTGTGTAGCGGTGAAACGCATTTTTCCCGACCCGCTGGTTGAAAGCTGGAGCTGTGATCCCTCAGAGATCCAGGTAGGGAACCTCCGCTTTGCATATCTGACAGATTTGTTGACTTTGGGAGAACTTTTTTTCTGAAACTTAAAACCTCTCCTCTTCCCTGAAATCCAATCCTCCAAAGCGAGGAGCAGAATGCTGTGTTTTTTTTTTTTTTATTTCCACCTTTCTGTGAGGACGTTTTGCCCTTTTTTAAAAGACAGAAATACGAGTAGTGCACTCACACGCTCCGTCCCCCTCCCTCACAGATACAGTATCACAGATAAGCCGACGCTACACGAGAGGAGGTGACTGTCCATCCAGATAAAAGCTGCTATTGATGACACGAGGAAGTCAGCGTGACAGGCCGCTGACAGGAGGGTCAATACGGGAAGGAAGAGGGGGGGGCGCTGTCAATCATTAGGGGTAATGATGGAGGCAAACACAGCACAGCCACACATTAACACACACACACACACACACACACACACAGACCAAACGAGGACTTTATTGATTGAGGGCAGGCGTGGTTAAACGGGAGGTCGCTAATAAACACGGCCGGCAGACGCGGGGGGCGGGGTCAGAGGTCGCGGCGTGCTCCCATCGACCGCGGCCGTGTCGGATTATGAATGATTTGTTTAGTCGAGGAGATAAATGATTCTGATAAAAACATGTTAGTCCTGTAACTTTAATTCAGAAATGATAATATTACGTAAAAAATATGAACACAACATTTTTGATTTTGCTCCCATTTTTAATGAGATTTTTCATCATTTTACTCAAATATTGTTCACAAAGGAGTAAACTAATGTTCTAAAATCAACCTGATCAACTCTATGAAGATGCAGGAGACAAATGGGGGTCACACCAGATCCTGACTGGTGTTCTGAGTCCCCCAGACCCCCCAATAAAACTAGACTGGTTCAGAGCTTTTATTGAGGCCTGTCTAATGACACCTGTAAAAATCAAGCTGTCCAATCAGCATCCTGATATGAAACACCTGTGAGGTGGAGGAGACGTTCACTATCACACATTTACACAGAGTACGTACGTTTTAGATCTTTGAGTTTATCTCATAAAAAATAGGATAGATATATCTCAAATCCTTTTATAACTTTCTCAACTTGTCATTAATCGTTAAAAAATTTGTGATTTGCAGCAGAAAATTTACATTTTAACGTGTAGTTAACTAAGGGACAAATCTTCCATTTGTCTGCCTCTATCCAGCCTGACAGCGTCCTGTCTGCGTGTTCACCTTCAGCTTCTGAAATCCTTAATCACTCACTTTTAATGAGTAATAACGCGGCTTTATACTTGGTGATCTTTCAAAATGATTCGCAACCGGTTGTATGTGTATGCACCACTCACATCGAATAATGACGTGGACTTCTGCAAAAATCCCAATAACACAGTGCATTCTGGGCTAAAACTAAAAAAGAGATGGATAGGCAAGAATTTGTTCCACCATATTTCTTTACAATACTATACTTTATATCCGTATATCACACTGTATTGACTTTAATTTAAGGTTTTATTTGTAGAAAGTGGGATTTATTGTCTTTTTGATTATAAGCAGGTTTAGTTGTCCTATCATAAATAAAAGCTTCAAAAGCTCAACCCATAGAGGCACATTCAGAAACTGGGCCTAAAACAAGCCATCTGTGAAGATGTGATGTCACAACAGTGCAGCCGCCTGCAGGGAAGCTTCAGAGAGAAGATGTGAAACTGTGTCGAAATGATTTTTTTTTTGTTGTTGCTCAAAACCAGAAATAAATCTTATTAGTGAAATCACAACTTCAAATAAAACCCAGGGAAGCGAACACTCCAGGAAGGTGGTTACTACATATCGTATATATTTTTTTTTATTTCTCTGTGTGTGCATATATAGTTCTTTTTCATTATTACGGTCACATAAAAGTTCACTTCTGACCTTTAGAAACAGAAGCTCGTCACCTCGTGGTCTAATTACTCCACTTTACTTGGTGCGATGACGACTGAGCAAACTTGGAAGAACATTAACTCTGTGTTATGAATTAGCCTTTCATAAACTTTGACTTTTTATGTGTTTGTTTTACGACTATCTACTTATATAACGACCGCTTTCATTTCATTTCTTCCTGTTTTGTATTCCATAACCGCACCCCCCCCCCCCTTTCCTCGTCTTTGTAGGATCTTTACAAGCTTGTGCAGCTGCGATGCCTCGGTGGGAAACTCCACGAGTCGGAGCCTAAAAATAAAGCCCAAGCATCTCATTTTCATTCGCAGTGCAAAGCAATCAAAGTCAGATCTGAACCTGATTTTATTATATTGTGGCGGGAAGCCATGAGAGGAAAATACGAAAAAAATAAATGCACAGATGATGATGAGGATGATGAGGATGATGAGTGAGGCAGGAATGAAAGGAAGACGGAGTGAGTTATTTCCTGCGGCGGAGGCAGACGGGGCGCTGACAGGCCGAGATAAGGAGAGAGGGGGATGAGGGGACGGGGAAAGGGAACGAAAGAGGTGGAGAATTGGTAGTGACAGCCAGGTGAAAAAGGACGGAGGAGGAGGAGGAAGAGGAGGAAGAGGAGGGAAACATGGCGGAGGAGAGGACGCGGAAGGAAAGGGAAAGTCAGAAGAAAGAAGAGAAAAAAAACAACAAGACATTAATGGTGACAGGTGAGGAGACCAAGTGTGTGTGTGTGTGTGTGTGTGTGTGTGTAGGCGTAAAGGTGTGTGTCGGCCTCGAGTGTCCGTGTGTGTAGTAAATCGGTGCTGACACGGCGAGCAGGTTGTGACATTAATTAGCAGGACTCAGTGAAGGCTGAAACCTAATCTCCCAGAGAAAGGAGACACCCTGGGGGGGGGGGACACATCAAAACACACACACACACACACACACACACACACACACACACACACACACAATCTCACTGTCTGCTGACCTCACTTCCTGTTACTGGGGACAAAGGATAGACATGGTTAGGGTTACTGTCCTAATGTGGACAAGATGTGTTTGCGTGCATGTGTGTGTCTGTGTGCGTGTGTGTGTGTGTGTGTGTGTGTGTGATGCCCAGTTCAGTCTTTTATCTGTTGAAACTTCTCTTTACTCCCATTAATTACAAATAAGATCAGCACTTCCACTGGAACAAATAATCAGATTGTGTTTTCCCTCCGTGTGTGTGTGTGTGTGTGTGTGTGTGTGTGTGTTTGGCCTCCCTGCCTATTCACATCATCTTCCAGTCACTCTGTTCTTTATTCATTGTCCCTATGAGGGAAACTTGGGTGGCAGCAACATTTATCATAAATAGAAAAGAGAGAGAAGGGAAAGCAGAAAATTACAGGGCGAAGACACAAAGAATAAAAATACATAAACCCCATAAAGTTCATGAACTGTCACCCTTCCAAACTCCAACCGCACGCTGAGTATTAATAGTGTAATCTGGAAGTGTTTAGTGTTTGTTTAGAAGCAGCAAGTAGGAAACGTGAAGGTTGAAGCTCCTGCTCTGTCGCTCATTCACAGGCTGCACTCACACATGAAACTCACTGAACCGCTGCTGCATCGTCTCTGCTGGGAGAAAGCAAAACTCTGACGCACTAATGGTGCTTTTTGCAGATGTGATCAGCGGCCGTTTTAATACAGTATAATCATACAAATCTGCAAAAAAACAGGATTACGCTCAGTGCCAACGCTTTTAACGTTCGAGAGCCTTTATCGAATGGATTCCGTCTGTGATGTTTGCTGAAAGCGTTCGTTGTACGGTGCAGAGCGGGGAAGCAGCAGATAAATCACGCTGAAGTTGCCAGACACATGCTGCTCTCCCCCCGCTGCACACTCTTATTTTCCACCTTGCTGGAGAGAACGCGCGGGAGAAACTGGCAGCGAGTCGCCGGCTTCCTGGATCCTCGGGATTCGTCCGGGACATAACTCAAAGGGCCGAGGACTCGTAAAGACACACCATGTTTGAGCTGATTTCTGTCCAATTAGACTTGTTGTTTTGTTTTTTTTTCTTTTGGTGGGAAGTTCACACTGTTCGACTTTTCCTGCAGTCTGCCGTTCCAAATATCTTCAACTGAGAAATAAAAACCAGAGGTGGAAAGCAGATTTACATTAGACAAGAACTGCAACCGACTGGATGTTAGTGTGTAGCATTGGCTCCTTTGTGAGCGTTAAATTCACAAATGTCCTCATAACAAGCTGCTGCTCAAACCAAACAAGTAATCTGCGTGTGTGCTGATGCTGATTTAAGAGAAGCGTTTTCCCCCCAATCACTTATACGCAGCACAATCAGCGGCACAATTAAACAACATTATCGCCGGTCCTTTGGGTAATGAAAATAATTGTTGGCCGCGGCCTGTTTTTATCCTGCGACCGAGCTGATAAACATAAGCCTGAACAGTCGTGGCAGGTTTTGGAGCTGCAGGGAAAGTGGACGCTAAGCAGCCGCCTTCAAAGCAGAACGTACAGGAAGCACAGATATATCCACTTCCTGTTGGAGCCATGTGTTGACACGCTGTAGAAGACAGAGGTAAGATCCACTGTTTAGTTGGTGGTTATATATAATATATATGAAATCAGCAGAAACAAGAAATAAAGCAAAAATGGACAAAGAAAGACAAACTGCAACACAATAATTCAAGTTAAATATGCAATTCTTTAATCTAAAAAGGTTTTATTTAATCCCACTGCTTCGCCATAAATTATTAATAAACAATTGCAAATATATATATATATACATACATATAAATACATACACATATATATATAAGTGACATGGGAAGGAAAAGCAGCAAAGCTTTTCTATAATTATTATTTATTTGATTGATTTGTATTGGTGATACTATAAATTATACACCAGGATGTGTGTATTTCATAATGTATTTTCATTAATTCATATTTTATAATTTATCTGCCTTGTAGAGCTGTGATTCCTTGTTTTAATAAGTGTTATAATATTTTTTATCATAATCGAGTGCACAAAATATATTTGACAGATGAAACCTTCACAATCTGAAATAAATATAAATATTTATATATCACATTTACATAGTAAATGAGTTTTTAGATGAGGATGGAGGTCACCACTAATTTAAACTGAACATTTGAGCAGCTTTCCTAAAACGTGGCTTGAATTTGGCTTAATTAGGCAGGGACTAATTCCTGGAGTCCTGGAGGAAGTAAAGTGGGTTTAAATGAGAACACCTGGGTTAGGCTTCATCAGCTCTCATAAAAAACATAAAATAAAACAGGAGGGAAAAGAAAACACCTTTACTGTGTGAATCTTTAGACAAACAAGCACAGGCCAACATGTTTTAGTGCATTTTCTAACTGTTTAAGTCGTAAGGAAAAAAAAAAAAGAACAAAAACAGGACTAACTGATTCTGTCAAACCGTCCGTTCGTTGGATCATCTGCTACTGATCAGCTGTGTTTGCTCTGCAATTTGCAGCGAATTCAATCCAACGGAGATATTTTCATTATCAGCAGTCTTTATATTTCATCCCATCCAAGGACCTGTTCTCTTCGTTAATGTTTTTTTTTCACGGCCCTAGTGTTTCTGATCCCTGTCTGAGGATTCTGCCTTTAGTTTTTTAACCTAGTTCACTTCTTATTAGAGTTGCAATGACTGTCAATTAATCAATTAGTTTCCCCCTATTACTATTATGATAATCAATTATTGATTAGAGTCATTTTTAAGAAGGAACATTATTATTCTCTGTATACAGATATATTTCTTTAGTCTTCTGTAATAGTAAATTGATGATCTTAGGTTGCATCTTCAGCTTTAGTAAACTCTGATCTCCATTTAATGAACCAAACAACTAATTGACTAATCATGGCAATAATTGATAGATTATTCTACTATTGATACCAGTAATTAGTTGCAGCCCTACTTCTTATCATGTTCACCAGAACCATCTAAATGCACCCATGTAAAGACTGAAAATATGATGATATATGTCAGGTAAATGATAAATAGCCTTCTGATTAAGCAGCTCACGTCCTTCAAATACATACAAAACATTAACGGGTACAATCATCTGCTCAGTTCACATCCTCAGATGCCTACGAATGGGATTGTAAGTGAAGGGGACACACACAGGATTTAGAAAAGAGCAGGAAACTACAACCCAACAAACAGTGAACAGTTCACGTGAAGAACTGCAGCTACTGTAGATTACTTTATTTATTATCTACTTCCACTGGTAAATACATATACACACATATATGCATCTTTTATTTTCCCACAGGAGATGAATCAGAAATCATTGGATATGAAAGTGGAAGAGAGTTTGTTGTGATGCAAACAATCCAAAATAAAATAAAATAAAGGTGCAGTCCTGGCTGTGGTTACCAGCATGTAAATATGTGAATGCATTTTCACATTTTCACATTTTCCTTTCTCATGCGTTTCCTTCCTTCTTTCTTCACTCTTTCGATTCCTTCCTTCCCTTTCTTTTTCCGCTCATTTAATTTCGCTGCAGATTATTGTAAATTAAGACGAAACAAACTAACACATGACAGAGATTCTTTGTAGAGGTGTTTGCTATTATTTTTATTTTTACATGTTGAAACATACTCAGCGGTTGAGTGGCTTCTTCTGGGTCCTGTCCTCCTCAGCACCAGGACTTGATGGACACTTGATGGGAACACCACATCCATCCATAGGGCCAATCCCTCTTGGGAAGCGCCCAGAACTGCACTTTACAGCTGGCATCAGCAAACGCGATGTGACTATTCTATACTCACTCTCCTGGCACGGCACAAAACGCCGGTTTTTAACGATGAGAGACGCCAGATGAGGAAAAAGAAAAACCTCAACGTGATCGGGACTGGAGATGATTGGGTAAGTCCCGGCTCTAGCGAAGATACCATCTCATTTTCTCTGTGCGTTGTAAAAGGGGTCTCAAAAAAAAAGTTATTTCATCAAAGCACATTAATGGATTAGCCCGATCCACGAGGAACCGCCTGGCCGACCTCTGCGCTGCGTGTTGGGCTTCGTCGAGATAGTCCGCGCTCAAAACAGCACAAACCTGACTCTTAAGGATTGATTTAAGCTTCAATTTAGTCCTCGAGTAGCTCTAATCCCCCCTTCTGCAATCAATTTGGTTTAATCTAAGGCAGGCGGGATCTAGGACTATTTTAATATAAGTCAATGCCAGTCAGTGTGAGTTAGGATGGATCCTGCAGACGTTCTACTCTGGGAATGTGTGTGTGTGTGTGTGTGTGTGTGTGTAAAACAGCAAGGAATATGTGTTGTGAGCTGTCATTTAACCACCCGGACCAATCTGAATGATTAAAAAAACCCGGTGCGCGTATATAACAGCGCGGCTCGGCGAGGCTTAGAAAAAACACACGATTCAAAACAGGCCTTGTTTCTAGGTGCAGGACAAACTATGTGGATATTTTCAAAAATAGAGTAATGTTAGGAGCAAATGTTTAGTCCTGCAGCCACTTACTGCTGGTGAATGTTAACTTAATGCAAGCACAATGGAACCAAAATGACTAGTGCACATCACATCAGCGATCATGACCAATCACCAACGCGCTTTCAGACCACTAGTTTGATCAGCTGGTTCACATCGGCCAATAAAATGTTAACTATAACAAGCAGCACTTCTGACTCATTATGGAGCGACACATTCACATGCTGATCTTATTTTTCCTGTTTTACCTCCTCCGTTCTGGCCATTTTTTTGCAAAACGTCCAGTTCCAAAACGAGACACGAGTCACTGGAGACACAGAGGAGACGCACAATGAATTATGGCCTGAGTTTGCAGGACTACTCTGAAGATTACCGTTATTAGTGTGGGGTCAAGTGGACTGAGACCACCTGTTTAGATCTGAGGATCTGTTTTAGTGCAACTAAGTGATTGGACCGTTTGGCCTGCATTTACCTGGTTTATCAGGTTATAAAACCTACTTTTGGAAACGTGCAGGAACAAGACTTAATGGGAACAACAAAGTCCCACTTCCAGTCACCTGCGGTTGGACGGCAGCGAATGTGCATAACCCCTCGGCCTTCTGGGATCACATGTCACAGCCGTAGCTAAACACGCGTGACAGGAGCCCACGCAAAAAAAAAAAAAAAAAAGGGGGGTCAAAGGTCGTCTGGAGAGACAGAGGGAGGGAGGAGAAGAGAGAGAGATAGAGGTAGCCTTTCATTCAGGAGTCTGACAAGTCGCAGCACTCAGACATACACAACCAGTTAGCGCTGTTTACAAAAGCCAGCAGCAGAACCAATGTGAACCATACGCAGAGAGGAGACACCGGGGTGAGCGTGTGTGTGTGTGTGTGTGTGTGTGTGCCAAATCAGCGGGTCTTAATGCAGCCAAAGCAAAACAGAGCTGATGTTAAAAAAAGTGCTTGCCCCCCCTCCTCATAGGAGCGTCTGGTTTTGGTTCCCGTCTATTCGGGCCTTCCTGTGGGTCCAAAAACCACTGCCACATTTCACAGGCTCCGTCCTCAGATAAAGCTGTTTTCAGTTGCCTTTCATCGCGTCCAAACAAAGCCGGGACGGGGATGCACAGGACCAGAGGGTTCATATGTGACAACACGGGTGTATTACATTTACATACAAATGTGGGCAGTGTAAATGCAGCTGTGAGCTGGTGTGCATTAGAGTCAACAGACGCATTCTGCACGGCTTCCATTACGAGGATGAAAACGCTTTAGATTCAAGTTGCATGTAGTGCTGCATGTGGAGTTTACTGAGGAGTGT
Source organism: Eupleurogrammus muticus (assembly GCA_036785175.1). Classification (NCBI taxonomy): domain Eukaryota; kingdom Metazoa; phylum Chordata; class Actinopteri; order Scombriformes; family Trichiuridae; genus Eupleurogrammus; species Eupleurogrammus muticus. Next base: position 2,267,493 of record JAYKQN010000009.1, on the reverse strand, counting down.
GTAACGTGTTAAAGACGTTTAATATAAATCTGTATCGGATAAACCCAAGAATTTACACAATGCTGATTCACCGATCATGACCAAGCACGCAAAGCTACTACGCTAAAGGTGATTCACACCACTAGCTTGATTATCCATGTAATAAAATGTTAACTATACAGCATACAGACTCCAGCGTGTTTATCAACACACACTGCAATAAAAAACAGAAAATGATGTTGGTGAAACCTGAAAATATAAATTTTATCAATAATTTAAGTTTATGCACAACAAAGCAAGACACAGTTACGTATGCTCCAAAATAATTTGGTAAGTTGTTAATACTTAAATCCTTTAGTTGTGGTTCAATAGAGTGTTGTGGTTTTAAACACAAAGCTTTTCAGTCCTTAGCAGTTAGCTAACCCATATATATATATATATATTTGGTAGTACAAATTAAGTACAAATAAAAGTTAAAGACTATAACAATGTAAAAATACAACAAATATTTGTGTTTCCTTGAAAGTTCTAATTGACCCAACTTTCTGTTTTTACCTTTTTTTTACAGTGATAAATCTCTCTGCTACTTAATATTCCACCTCCCATTCAGAGTGATTTCCCAGCGTTTGTACGATGCTATAAACAGGTTATCAACCATTTTTTCAGCCGGTGGATGCTGGTTCTCTGGACGTGATGTTTGTAGCAGCAGAATCGAGCTGTCGAGACGTCGTCACCTCCTAATGTTGAGTTTGTTTCCTACAGAACGCTCCCCAATTTCAGTATTCTGTTAACACACATTCATCTTTTGTGTTTGGGTGAAACAGAAGTTGTTTCAAGTTAAAATACTGAATATTTTTTATTGTAACAAGGCCTCAAAGCAGCTATTATATAAATACAATAAAACCAACGGTTGTTATTTTATTTTTATTTTGACGCCCTCTACAAAAATGTTTGTCTGCGGTGTTCCGACAGGAAACGACCCAGCGGGGGGAAAATTAAAGAGTCTGGGTGGTTCTGTGGATTAAACGTTGCTGAAACTTCACTCAAACTCCACAAAAACTACCCAGAATGCCGCATGGCTGCACGCCACGCTATTAAAAACAATGTTCTCTGTGGGCTAGTTTTTATTTTTTCCTATTTCTGGTTTGATGAGATTCTCAAAAAATCCCCCAAAACCCTCTAAACCTCCAACTGGATTATGTTATATACCTAAATCATGTGTATTATATATATTTATATATATATGATCAGCTAGATTTGTGAAATGCGAGAGTTAAATGCAAAAACCTGTTTACTATGATAGCTCCACCAAAAGAAGCATTAAGCTATGATCTTTAATGACTCCAACCTTTTGTTCCAATAGCTCATGTCAGATTAAGCAAATGAAGAATCTGGGAACGTCTTTTTTCAGATTCCCATTACGCGCGGATCTACGGCGCTCGTGAACCCTGGGAAACGCGGGACTCTGGGAACATTGGGTTAACCCCAATATGAGTCAGATTTTTCACTTTCCTTTGGCTCCGCGTTTGGGTTTTTTTTTTCCATCAACCCCTGAGAGGAATATCGTAATCCGCTGCGTGTTCCACTTTCAACAGCCATTTTCCAGCCGAACAATGAGCTTAAACTCCGCCAGGCCAACGCAAACAGCGAGTCAGCTGATAAAGTGTTATCATTAAAACATTAAAATTGCACCCACCTAAACACGTAGAGCTTCATTTTTCCCCGCTAACCTTAAAAATAGCACTTTGACACCAAATTCTTGTCTGGGGCTGTAATTCCCTGCCATTTCCCAAGCTAATAACCACACTGTGGCGCCTTGGAAGCAGATGGCGTTTGATCAGCTGACACAGAGTTATTGATAGCAGGTGGTGTGACATTATAAAGATGGTCTCTGGGGTTGGATGTGAATGGGAAACAACAAAAAAAAGTAATAAAAAAAGTGTCTTGAAGTAAGATGATATGTGACCAACTGGCTTCAGATGCTCTGCTGATGGGTCACATGGGTCGGTATGCAAGCCGAGCATCTTTTGTGTTTCTATCATAAAGAATGAGAACATGTTGGTTCAATTATCCTCTTTTGGGGGGAGGAGGGGGGGTATAAACAATCCAATTCAGACGTTGTAAATTTCAGCACAAACACAGAGAATTTAGCTCCAGGACGAGGCGGGCGCTGGCGTCCTGACGCCGGTTCTGGGCCCACGTCCGTTCAGCTTTCAAGGGGTGAAACACAAAAAACACCCCGGACCTCGACGGCACAACCACACCAGACGGAAGCTGCTGCTCCGCTCAGCACTTGCTCAATTTCATGCTTCTTTTTTATTTTCCCGTCCTCCATCTCGGGAAAAGGAAAGCGGGACCTAATTCAAAAGTGTTCGGGTGTAGATTCTGGTTCAAACGCGGGGCTGAAATCAGCTCAATTTCTAATCTTTTTTTTTGTGTGTCTGCGGAAAATCTCTTTTCTGCTCTCTCCTCGTTTCAGAGGTACTCGACTTTCTTTTCCTCGCTCTGTGCAGCTCGCCTCTGGTCTCCCAGACCTCTCAACTGGCTTTTCTCCGTACCCTCATTCTGAACCTCCTCTATCTTCTTACTTACCTTTTACCTGCTTCCCCCACTGTCACTATGAGCTCTTACTGTTTCCTGTTTCACTGTCCAACTTCACCCTATAGTCCCTGTGGACTGGGCCTATGGATGGCAAGTCCAGTGTGTGTGTGTGTGTGTGTGTGTGTGTGTGTGTGTGATTGAGGGATTGAAAGAGAGAGGGAAAAGAAGGGAGGGAGAAAGTGTATCGCTCAAGGCTGTGAAGATATCCTCATTAGGAGATCAGTCCTCCAGAGACCAGGACTGAAGGACTGCTCTCCTAATGAGGAAGATAGGATAACGCTGGAGGGGTGTGTGTGTGTGTGTGTGTGTGTGTGTGTGTGTGTGTCTCAGTGTGAGAGCAAGAGAGACATTATGTGAATTATGTTCATACGAGTCTGTGTGTGAGCAAACACTATATATATATATATATATATATATATATATATATATATATATATATATATATATATATATATATATATATATATATATATATATATATATATATATATAGTGTGTGTGTGTGTGTGTGTGATATCACCAACTAATGACATATTGAATGAGTGTTTACTCTGGTGTGTATTTACAGTACACTCGAACAGTATCGCGTTTGTATGTTTCACATCTTTTATGTATGCATTTGAGAGTGTGTGTGTGTGTGTGTGTCAGGTGTTTGCACTAGTTTAGCAGTATTGGCTAACAACTGCATATGGAGAGAAAGAAAGAAAGAGAGAGAGAGAGAGACATCTCACTCCATGTCCGACACTTCAGCCTGGAGGCAGAACAGGGTGGAAAGGTGAACACACACACACACACACGCACACACGCACACACACACACACGCGGCGTACACTAACTAGACCCATGAGACACAAAGTGGAGGAGATGAAGTCACAAACAGTGAAATCAGCGTAACACAGGCTGATGGAAGCGACTGGACTGACTGTTAAGACAGCAGCAAACGTACGTCTGTGCCGTAAACATCCACAGTGACTGGAATAAAAAGAGAAAGAATAAATATAAAACCGGTTTATTGTAGATTATTGATTATCCCGCCCTTGTTATCTAACTCAGCACGTCTCCTGCTGCGGTCACTGCTTCACATCAACCAGAATGCGTTCACACTCTAATGTTCACGTGTTTATCCACCACAGGCCGCGCCCCCCCCCCACCATCCACGGCGGCGTTCGTCCTTCACTCGCCCTCCGTCAGCGTTCTCCGACCAAGTTTAATCCGCCGCTCCTGCCTATTGTTCTTCTCCCTCCTATTTTCTGCCTTCACCTTCAGCCGCGTCTCCCGCCCGCTCGCGACATCCCGCCGCTCGGCCAATCTGTCCCGTCCTCTGTCGCGGCCCGTCCGCTGCCAGCTGGCCGCGGACAGCGCCTCCCCGAGGGGACGACAGGTGTAGCGGCGCACACTCCACTGAGCACACGGCTCACCTGTGGCACGGGGCGGCGTGCGGCGGAACGCGCCAGCAACGAATTCAGCCACACGGAGAATCAACCGGATTCAAGCAGGATGCAGAATTCACACACACACACACACACACACGTTGCTAGTCTCCCGCTTCAGAAACAGGAAGAAGGCCTAAATGCACCTGGTGATTGGAATCATTTGAGGCCCCAAAAAGCTGCTGATGACACAGCGATGTGGTGTTTTAACAATCAGCTCCGTCTCTGCTCCCGCTGCGAGGGAAGATCACGGCGTGTGATTCACTCGCGATTAGTCATCACAGGGAGAAACGTCGGAGGGATCAGCATTTCTGTGTTTAGGGATCCAACAAAAAAAAAGGTGTTTCTCCTGATTGGGCTTGTTTTAGGAAAACGAACAAAATCCCTAAAACAAACTGACTAAAATCAACGGGAATGTTTGATGGATCAGCACGTCTCTGCTTAGGTGTCCATCTGCCTATCGGAATAGATAAAAACTCAGGGTTTTCCTGATTAGAGCCTCCTGTTCTGGCTTGTTTTAGGAAAACAAATAAAATTAATTTGACTAAAATAACGGGAATCAGCAAGTGCGTGTTTATTGTTTATTGGTGGATCCATCCAGATTTTTTTTTCTCTGATTTGGGTCGATTTGGTCTCAAGAAAGCAAGACTAAAATGTTGTTTAAAAAAAAAGATTAAATTGACTGAAATCAGCAGGGATCAGCTCAGTTCTGTGTTTTTAGCTGCATTCCATCGATAGAAGATAAATGCCTAAAGCACGGAGAAGGTTTTAAAAAATAAAGCAGAAAACTGCAAGAAAAACAAATCTGAACAGGTGAAAATATCTTCTTATTCCACAGATAATTTATCTTATTTCATTTTTTCTTGAATTAAATACTTTAACCTTGAGTCTGGTTTCCTGTTTGAACAAGTTGACCCAAATCAGGAGAAAAGTCTGCACTTTTATCCATTATCTTTTCTCAACATTGAACAACTCTAACAGCAGGAGAAGTGAAGGACCATGAATTGATTGAATTCAAGTATTTTTTTTTATTCTACTCATCGTTGGTCTAATTGCACCAAAAACAACATTTTCTTGCAGTGCTCTTCTGCTCTCATGTCATTTATAAATCCTTCTCCCTGCTTTATTGATGGAAGTTAATGGAAAACGCAGCAATTTTAAGCGATTTTAAGTTGAACCAATGCAGAGGAGAAGAAGAAAACCCTGAAATAAGATAAATGATCTGGATTATTCTAGTCGATACTGAACAAATCGTACCAAAAACTGGGTATTTTCACCTGCTAAGGTTTCAGAGTTGTCAGCGAGGGTGACGAGGCCTTTTTGTTGAAGTGGTTCCAGCGGGAACGTTTGAAGTCGCTGTTCAGTGCAGACAGTAAACACATGGCGGCGACTACAGTGTGTTTCGCATTATCTGGAGGAAAAAATGCTCGTTTTTCTTTCATACGTAAAAAAAAAAAATCCATTGAATTGTATGTTTTGTTTATCCTTTCATTTCAGACTTGGAGAAACATGAAGGCTCGTGTGAGTCGGGATAATCAACCACGCCCTCTCGCCTGTCGCTGGGAGGTTGATTTGTTGCGTCTTGGCGACGCCGTTTGATTTTCCTCGTTTTTTTTTTTTTCGTCTTTCCGACGGCGGAGAGAAACGCTTGTTTCGTCGCGCCTGTCTCTTTAGCTCAAAGCGACGTTGACCCCTAACAAGTCCAGTCAGAGATCACCCTAACGCAAGGATTAGCAATGCACCATGGGATTTGAAGTCCCACAGCAAAGATATTTCTGATTCCCTCTAAACGGCCATTTTTTTTTTCCTGTAGGTTCGCAGGCTTAATATCTGGCCATATGGGACACGCGGGAGTGGGACAGCTAATCTAGAACAAATTAGTGTCGTGTAGCGATAGCCGCTGCTTTTTTTTTTAAAGTTTGCGCTAATTACATTTGCTGCTGCAAAATTAACGGTGCGATATAAAGCGGGAATCTGCTGTTTGGGAATAAATGTTATCTTAATTGCCGGGCAGGATCCCCTTCGGGTTCGGGTTTTTTCTGTTGATGCGGATCACTGAAGTCCACCGGTTTGTGTGGACGGCGTAATGAGATCTGAGCAGTTAGCCCGAGCACGGTTTGTTTTTGTGAAGGCGGTAATGTGATCGGAGTGGTTGAGGCAGCCGAGGCTTATGGGTCTTTTCAATCCAAAGTTAGTCTGGGCTGTCATGAGGAGGAGGGTGGGGTGGGGGGGTAGGGGGGGGTCTGGTCATGGAAATGGATGTGATGCGAATCCGCTCCAAGTCTCTAGGGGGGAGGGGGTGTGGGGGGGCTGAAAGAGGGAAGAATTAGATTAGTGGGAGAATGCAATCAGTGTGACTACATTACCAGGGATGATGAGAGGGAGAGAGGAGGAGATGTGAGTGACAAGATGCTGGACGGCACAAAGTTTTCAGGACTACGCTGCACAAGCCAGAGAGGGTGTGTGTGTGTGTGTGTGTGTGTGTGTGTGTGTGTGTGTGTGGAGAATGGAGGGAGGGGGGGTAAGTGGAGGGAAAGTCGAGACGATCCATAACTGCAAATGTGAAATATCTAAAAAACCAAAAGCCAGGAAATCAATCGCAAGAGTCTTCAAATACATATATATATATATATATATATATATATATACATACATATATATACACATATACACATACATATATACATACATATATATATATATATATATATATATATATATATACACACTCTCTCTCCCTTTTCCCGTGCTGTTATTTTCTGAAAAATCAAATTACCCAAATACCCGAGCAGGAGAAACCCATGCTCCGACCAAACAGCATTATGGAAATTACATATGACTTTGAGGGGAAAGAAAGCCTTTTTATAACATTGGATCAGAGGAATAGGAGAGGCTGAGGTGGTTTTGGTGGGGGGGGGCTGGCACAGGTTTCCACATTCTGTCCTCCTGGTTGAATCAGGAGAAGAAAGCCGAGGTAGTGGGGAAAGGATCCTGCTGAATGTGCGAGCGGTTTCCTCTTACACTATTTACCCTGACTACAAACCCAATTAGCTCAAATCAGATTCAGTGTTTACACTAGCATCAGGAGATGATTAAGTGAAACCTAGAATTCCAGTCTCACGTTCCCCCCTCGTCCACACACACACACACACACACACATGCAATAACATCACAAGCAGCCAACTCGTCCCCAGAAAAAGAAGAAAAAAAAATTATAAAATGGTCCTGTTACTTTCCAGAAAATAGGACCACAGCACTTTTTGATGCTATAACTATTTAAAGCTGATTTGGTTTGGATGTGGGGGAAGGGAAGCATCCCATCCCAGAGTGATCCAGACTATTTGTCCAAGTGAAATCATCCTATTACTGTGCTGAAAGTGTCGGATCAATCCTCCCGAACAAAATGTAAACTGTCCCTTTAAAAATGAAGCGGACGATCCTTTTCCTCATGATGTAAAAGCATCACACAGTAGTAGTAAAAGTGAATTTATGTGATTTACTGATGTCATGTTGCAGGACCTTAAATCTAGTGCCAACCAGTACGTGAAAGTCACTCGTCTGATGCAGCGTCTGATGTCCACGCACAAATCAAAAGTTAGAACCTGACACAGCCTCACGGAACAGATTCCAGCCTAAACTATGTAAATATATATATATATATATATGCCTGTATTTATCCAATTAGGAGAAAATTGTCTGGAGTTGTTAAGAGACTAAAACACAGATAATAGACTTTATTTCTTAGATGATTCCACAAACATTACATTCACATTCACATATAAGTCACATTTAGTCTTTTTTGTGATTAAATTGCATATTGCATTTAAACTAAAAGTGCTCTCTATCAACTCGCTTTTCCAAACGAACTTCGGTCATTGCAGTGTGTTGTTAGAAGCTCTGTCTCATGTCACATTTTAATTTTCCTTCCAACTGCAAACTGCAGCAAATCATGATTGTTAGTGTTATTTTACACTACAGTGCCTTTTTAATTCTCATTTTTGTCTTTTCTGGTGACGGTGATTCCTTCCCCTGATGTGTTTTTTTTTTTTTTTTTTTTTTATAAACAGGCAGGGATACCCCCTGCAGACAGGTTTCCACACACCATTCACTCACACTCCAAAGCTGCAGTCTCCATTTAACCTGAGCATGTTTCTGGAAGCCAGACATCCCTGATGCAGGGCAGAACCTGAAACGTCTCACCCCAAGGCCTTGAACCTGCGAGGTTGTGAGGTCACAGCCACTGCTCCACTGTGCCGCCATGAGGACTCGCCTACGTATAAATACACTCAAGAAAGTCTTTCCCTAAAGCAGGAGAAGAAGATTAGAATGAATACACTAGATTTCAGATTAACATAGTGTGAGACTCAATCATCAGAGGACGAAAAAAAAAAAGAAGACGAGGTTCCACAAATTGATTCCGTCTTTTTTTTTTTTTTGCACTGACCCGACTTTTTCAACCAACCCAGCACAACTCAGACCTCCAGTTAAGTTAAATTAAAATTGTTCCAGGCACTCGACTTCTTCGGCACACTAATTAAAAAAAAAAAAAAAAAAGAGTCGATCACAGGCTTCATGATCGATTACCACAGCAACAACTGAAGCTGAAGCTAACAAGATAATTACAGTGCTGCACGTTGCCAAAGGAATTCAGCTTTTAGAACGCTCTGTCATGCTTTGGAAAAATCCTCATAGTTTGTCTCTGAGATGTAAAAAAACAAAACGAGGTTTCTCTGAGTAAAACCGCTCCACTGACAGAGCCTTTAAGTCCACGTACGGCCTAAATCTCCCCGCTCACAACCCGCCCCGCCCATCTAATCCCAACATCTGTCCTCCTACCCCCAGCAGTGAAAGCAAACAGAATGGAAGTCAATGGGCAAACATGGATCCAAGCACAGATTGTTTAGTGTCTGAACCGTTTTTTTTTTTGCCTCCAGCGCGTGTGTGCGCGCGCGTGTGTGTGTTGATTTTCCACGGCGGATCGGGTTTAGCTGTTTGCATCTCCCAGAAACGACGAATCGAAACAAACCTCCCGTACAAATGGGGGGGAAACTATACGTACACGTGCAAAGTATGTCAACAAACGCCGGCAGGAACGCCATTGATGTTCCCGTGTTTCGGGTTAAACCAGTGCCATGTGGATCAAATGATCCGTTAAGAAAACACTACATGGAATACATTTTTTTCCTCAACCCCGGGAAGTTATGCCGTCAACAGCCGCCGTTCTACATCCCTCCCATATAAACACATAATGGATTCTCAGCTAATTTGTTCTCTTATCTTTTTTAAATTACACCCTGTGAGCTCCTCGGGGAGGATAATGACAGCTTCCTCCTGTGGTTTACACGCTTTACCCGGATCAGAGGCTCTATGTGCATGTGTTTGTGTGTGTGTGTGCGCGTTTGTATATGCAACATGTGTGTTTACGCATGAGAAGGTGGATGTGTGTGTGTGTGTGTGTGTGTGAGAGAACTCACAATGCTTTTTCTACGTGAGGGCAGACGGAGGCGAAAAGGTTCGACAAGCAACAAATCTGTCGTTGTTTCGCCCACATCAGCAGCTTCTTCACGCCGTGCACACACACACACACACACACACACACGCACACACACGCATAGCCAAGGCTTTTTTTCTTGGGTCTTAGATCACAAATAAAAACCGACTGCATGACTTGGACAGTGACAGAGTGTGACAATAGCAGCACACATTATTTCTCTCAGAGTGTGTGTGTGTGTGTGTGTGTGTGTGTGTGTGTGTGTGTTTCTCCTTCCCATGACCGAATCCTGCACAAACTGAGGGGATCTTGGCCAGACCGGTGGAACCAATAAGGCAGGTAAAGCTCTTGGGGTTTGGTCCCAGTCTTGTGTCTTGTGAGATACTTTTGTTTCAGGGGCTGGAAAAGAGAAAAAAAACGTTCCCCAAAATGAAGACATTTATTTAAGATTGGCGTTAAAGTACGATATTTAAGTCAGTGTTTCATTCTTCATCTTTATTTCTTTGTTTATAGCCGCCTACCAAGTAAAACACTTAAATTGTAAGAATTATTAGACTTTTATTTGCTGTCAAAGCCAACGCTGGTTAATTTGACCTCTTTCAATACAGGACGTGAATGCAGATTTTACATTTTAATACAGAGAGTGCTTATGTTGTTTTGTTTTATAATAACAGGTTCTTAGTAACTGAGACTCAACAATCAACTGGATCCAAATTATTGAATAAGAAAACGAGAAGCTCTTATTTATAAAGCTGCTCAACCTAATGTCTATTTAGTAACTCTGTGTGAAGCTCATAGAGGAAAACTACTTTCTCTCAGCTTTATTATAAGTATTATTCTATATAAAAATACAAATAAAGCCTTTCACTGCACTGTTGTAATTTAACATTTCAACCTCATTTTTTAGTCAAGAAACATAATTCAGTAAAAAAATCCATGCACACGTCACTGCTGTCAATGGATTAGGAAGATTCTATACGAATCGTATGAATGAACAGAAAATTAAATCTGTTGGAATGTTAATATTAAATAATATATTAGAATGTTGTTGTAACACAACAACTTAACGCCTGGAGAAAAGGTTAAAGTTATGAGCTTGACATAACTCAACATAGGTTTTACAAGTTGAACAGATGTTCAAAGCCAGCTAGGATTTTGTAGAACATCAGTAGCTTTATTGATGTAGTTATGTCTCTGTATTAATTTGACCTGTAATGCAAGTCAGTAAAAAAAAAGTGCAAGTAGATGTTTTATGAGGGAATGCTTAAATGTCATTTTTGAGCAGTTTCTACATATACACAATAATACAACCCAACACGCTGTACTCAGCAGCAGCTTAAAAGCAGCTAGTTATTCAGCTGTGATCAGGTATTACCAAGGCCCATTCATAAAAAGTGAGACGTTCAGGGGCAGGAAGCCTGATGTGACCTGTATCTGCAGCCTGAGGGTCTGTGCTGAATCTGAGGCCATTGTAGTCCTTTTATTTCAGTCCTGTAGATGCTGTTCCGTGGCTCAAGGTCCACACCACTTTGTTGAGATTGTGGAGCTGGATCTCACTCAGAGTCCCTGAGAACTAATGAACTATTGGAGCATTAAGAGTTCATGATGGACTCCTAATGTAGAAAAAAATGTGCTTCTTTGATTGTGTAAAGAAGATTTTGTCTGATAACATATTCACCATCTCGGCTTTAAAAGGCGATAATATGTAGATGGTGAATAAAGGACTTGCTGCTGCACAGCCTCCAAATGGCCAGAAAATATCTGATTTATAAATATAATTTATAAAAATATAATTTATATCTATATATGTATATATATCTATATACACACACATATATACAAATACACATATATATATATATATATATATATATATATATATATATATATATATATATATACATATACATACACATACACATATATATATATATACACATATATATATATACACATATATACATATACATATATATATACATATACATACACATACACATACACATACACATATACATACACACATACACATGTGTGTTTGTGTGTGTGTGTATATACATATATATAGGAAACAAGGTTTTTGTGACTATCCAGTAAAATGGGTTTTATGCCCATTAGTGTCAGTGAAGTAATATTTATGAATGTGTAAATATGACCAAAGATTAGACTCATAACCCTGAAAATTCAGATACTTCATTCTTCCTAAAAGAGAGAAGCTACAAGTAATATAATTTATAAATTATTTTTCACAGTTATCTGCAAAATATTTTGATTATTTGGATATTTTGTCATTGTACTAATAACTTTATGTTTAGTTTATATGGTTTAGAAGTAGACACGTTTGAATAATTGTCAGTATACAGTTTTCGCTAACAGCCACATCTAAGTTACAATTATATTTAAATGACATTTCAAGTGTGTTATTTTTTAGAATGTTCCTTTAGTTTTCTAGAGATTAGAATCTGATTTCATTTCTGACAGCAGCAAATACATCAGATGCATGAAACATAGTGAGAAGTTTAATTGTGTTCACTTAAATTTACAGATTATATTCACACGCTGGCTCTCTTTTCTCTCTCTCTTTTCTCTCTTTCCTTCATCCCGTTGTTTCTCGTTTCTCTCTTCTTACCAGGGTCGCCCACCTTTCACCTCGTGTACCCCCCCCACACAGAAGCAGCGTCAGCAGCCCAGTTCTCTCTGATCTGTCTCTGATCCGTCCCTGTCCTCAGGTATTTTGTTTTTTTGCATTCACCTGTACACCTGCTCCCAGGTGTAATGCAGATAAGGGGGGGTGGAGGGGGTTGTAGGATTTTAAAAAAACCCTGTGCACAAAGCAAAGATTTATCAGAGAGGAAAAGGGGGGGAACATCTGGAATCAAGGAAGTAGTAAAAAAAAATGAAATGGAAGTTTTGAATATGATATAATAGGATTCATATGTGGGTGAACCCAAAGGAGCAAACCCCCCCCCCCCCAGCAGAGGACACGCTGTTAGAGGAAAAAATGGACGTGTCAGCAAATGTCTTTTGCTTAATTAGCATTCGCTGTGCCCGCATGGGTCAGTACAGCCTATGGCTGATCTCATGAACACCTACACACACACACACACACACACACACACACACACACGTCAGAGCGAATTGCAGCTCGCGCTGAATACGGGGGCTTTGATGTCCCTGCTTTTTCCTGGATGGCTTTATTCTGGTTCCCCTCCGTATAAAGGTCCTGTCAGCTACGGCTAATTAAACTGTTCACTGTTATATGGAAGGAAAAAAATGTGGATAAGTGCATGTGTGTGTGAGATAGAGAGACCCGGATTAGAGGAAACACATGGGTATAAATAGCGACCGATAGCTGCTCTCTGTTATATCTCAATCCTGCTCAGGTGTTCTTCCTCCACTTGTATTCCATTTCTGCACCCCCTCCTCCTCCTCTTTTTTTTCCTCTTCATCGCCCTTTCCCTCTTTCTCTGACCTCCACCTTTGTTGATCCTTCCTGAGATTCTCCCCCTCCAACCCCCCCTCCGTACATCTTCCTCTCATCTTCTGTTTGATGTGGTGAAGCGGGGTTATCTAGGGTTCTCGTCTGAGGGGAAAAGCTAGTGGCTGGGAGAGATTGAGCTGTGTGTGTGTGTGTGTGTGTGTGTGTGTGTGTGTGTGTGTGTGTGATGATGAGGACTTATTTCTCCCCCTTTCTCCCTCTCTCTCTTTGCTGCAGTAACATCTCTTTCAACTCAAGCTGCACCTTCATGTCTGAAAATAAAAAATAAAAATGAAAATGAAAAAGATGTGCACACTCCCATATTCCCTCTGGAGAAAAATCGGAATCTAATTCCGGGCCGAAGCTGGTATCAGCAAGTTGTACTGAAGGGGAATAGGAAGACGTCTCTTTTTCTGCGTGTTTCTGTGTATTTATAGTTGTTGTTTTCCTAGATAAAGGACTTTGCAGCGTCTCTTTAACTAAAGCAGAAAGTGTCTCCTCTGCAAATTCCCACGTGCTTTTGCCCTGTCACTTCCAACTCGGCAGAAAAGAGATTTGAGGGATTGCTGTACTTTTCTTTTTTTCTAAATTTGAAATAAATTTAGACTCTCCTGATTGAATAACAGATGCATAGAGAGGCAGAAAGAGGGGGAAATGCAGTTATTTTTGCAGCGTTCGGGGCGCGGGGAGAGTTTCGTCTGCCAGCTTTCTGCCCTCTGGGGGCCACCGGGTCACGATCCTGCCAGCCAGCCCACCATGTAGCCTGCCAACTCAGTTTAAGCACACACACACACACACACACACACACACACACTGCTTGTTGCACGCAAATGCAAACGCATACACTTAACCCTCAAACACACACAAACCTGCAAGCACAGTCACCTACACACACGCTGCCTGCTGCACACAAATGCAGATGCAGATGCACATACACTTAACCCTCACACACACACACACACACACACACTCACACAGAAGACGCGTTCTGTGTACGCCTGAAGAATATTTGCTAATTAAGAATCACTTAGCTGTGTGCAGGGCGAGGCTGAAAGCCGAGAGTTGATTGGTTAATTAATCGATCGGTGGCTCACAGGGATGCGATCAATATCTCTTCTCACATGTGATGTCCAAAATGTAATTAACACACAGTTAGTTAAGTGAGCTGGCGTACATTTATGCATGAAGTGTTTTTTTTTTAATCTTCTCTCTGAAGGGTAGGTCAATCAGCCCGCCACTTCGGCGCGGAGTGAAACACCTCGACGGTTATCGGAATGACGGTTCCACGGCGAGCCATCCAACACCGGACGACGCAGCTCGGCTATGAGATTCACATCCCGTGAAGCGAAAACGCCTCGACACTTACTGGACGGATCGTCACGTCTCCCCTCGGGATTCATTGCAAGGAGGCTGATGACTCCCCGACTTCTCCGTCTAGTTAATTTATCCAATTGTGGCGCCGTTATGACCAAAAACATGAGCTTCAAATCCATCCGAACTGCGATTTGCGTTAGCTACTAATTAGCAAATGTCACGTTAAACTCTGCTTTTCACAGAAGGTAGAAATATATGGTTCATGCAGTGGGATGAACATGTTTGTCTCAATATTTTCCAGAGGTCACAATGTTGCCCCCTGAGTCCTCTTTAATCTCTCAGTGTGCCTCTCTCTCTCTAAAACACACACACACACACACACACACACACACACACACACACACAACCACTCCAGGCACTTTGGTGTGGTCAGACCAGGCCATTGCCATGGCAACGGGTCCACTGAGAGGTTGATGTCACACTGAAAAAGGCCACTGCACGACACAGTGAGGCATTTAAAGTCAGCAAAAAAACAGATGCACAAACACACTTGCACATTTGCATCGTGGACATACACACTCTATTACCAGAACTATTCACTCACCTGCTCTGACTTGCATATGAATTTAAGTGACGTCCCATTAGCGAGTCTATGAGGGTCATTAGGACATACAATGTGGTTTGCTGCAGAGTTCACACTCCTTTACTGGAACCAAGCCCAGTTGCACCAAACCGTCCACTTTGCACAACGAAGTCCAACGAGTATAGTTACTCCTGCCTACTGATGTAGAGTCCAGTGGTTGCGATTTTTACACCTGTGAATCTAAAGCTTTGCGCTGACCTATGATTGGATGCAGCTCCTTAGCCATGAAAACACATTCCATGAAGTTCTGAGCACTGTTCTTAAGCTGATGATGTTTAGACGAGGGATGGAGGTCTGTAGAAAATGACTCTACACTTGCAATTGGAGACCCCTTTTCACATGATGTGGGGGTTTCTGGGGGCTCCCATTGGGGGGGGATAATGTGCAATTGCAAAAAAAAAATCACTTCACCACATTAAAAAACATTCTGAAAAAATAATTCATTACTTAATTAGGCATGACTGTGCTAATGTTCTTCCAGAGAGTTTTACACGTTTTCGTTTACTATTTCAGTCTTTGGGAAAAATATTTTTTGGGTCACATAGGATTTTTTTCCTGCAGTACCATGAGTGGCCACTGGGTAAAGTTGGCGTGCTGCTGAGGGGCGGAGCCACGTCCAGGTCTAATAATACATGCACGGTGTGCATGCCTGTAAATATTAGTCCGTACACTAGTGACTCTCCTCCCCTGAAACGCTTTCAGAGCAACAGGCACCCTGAATCTGTTCATATGCATCTAGTAGTGTAAATGTGTGTGTGTGCCTTGTGCCCACTTGGCTGAGCTCAGGTGTGCGGGTTCTTCCTGTAGCCCGTCAGCGGGGGGGGGTCCCATGTCCCCCGCAGGATGCGTTGATTAGTTTGGCCACGGCTGAGCCAGGAGGCCTGCCGGGTGCTCAGTGGACTGTACCAAAGTGACACGGGGATGAACCTGTGTTAGCGGAACAGGTAGACCGCTGACAACCAGCGCAAGGACACAACGAGAGTGCTGCTTTCTGTTTCCTCTAAAGTGATTTTTTTTTTTACCCCCCCCTCAGGGAAATAAAGGGCGTTTCTCTCTAATGAGCCGCTGCTCTAGTTGGCAGCCGTACCAGGGGACGGTTAATTCACGACACATCCCGGTGGTATTGGCCACATCTGGAGGTTTCGTGCCCCCCCGTGTTTGCCCAGGTTTTTGTGCCAGGTCCTCAGGTGGCCTCAGTGTCCATAAAAAAGAGCCATTTATTCTCAGTGTTTAATACGCATACGGATGGGGGCCAATCGTGTGTGCTCTGCCTTTGTTTAGTCTGTTTCACAAAGTTTACGGACATGGACCAGATGGACCAGTACCGTTGGAAACCTGTGGGGGGCAGCATCGCTACCCAATATGTAGCTGAGATCCAGCGTGAGATAGAAGAAGAAGAAAAAGACGCAATGGCTGACTTTCTCAAGGGAAAGCTGTGCAGGTACGGGGGACGTGATGGTATATGTGGACCGTAAATGAGATTCAATAGCTGGTGGATAGGTCATAGGTCAAATGCAGAGTGAAGAAATCTCCACTTTGTGAGCAGCGTTCATTGTTGGTTGGCTGATAATCAACTTCAGCATTTCCTCTGAGATTCATCCACCTGTTGATTTTCCACTTTTATTCTATTAGCTTAATCAGGATTTTCTCGGTAAAGAGATGACATAAACTTGAGGTCAAAATCTAAAATAAAAAAGTGGAAGAAATAAAATCCTAGTTTTATTTGTTGCAAGTAGCATTTCAATTGAAAGGTTTTTTTTTTTTTTTATGGTACCTCCTCATCCCAGCATTATGTGGCAAAAATAAATATTCAGTATCATCGTATTTATTCTACTTAGGCAGATTTGAAAGATTCCAACCAATCAGATGAGTACTTCCTCACATAACAATTGTACAGGGAACAACCTCTTCTGTTCCGAGAAGACAAAATGCGATGGCGTAGGAGAATCACAGGAAGTGAGACGAAGGGAGCATATGCAAGACAGATTGTGACAGACCCAAAGGAGCTCGTTGAAAGGAACATACGAGAGGGAAGGAGCGAGGCCGAGAGGAATGGAAAAGGACGGACTGTCGTCGGTAAAGGGAAAGGCGAGAGAGAGCGGTGCCGCGATCCTGCAGCGGCCGTGATGGATGAGCCTTAGCTCAGGTGTGACGGCGCGACCAAATTAAATCACTGAGCAGACAGCAATGAACGAGAGACAAGGTTATCCACTCTCGCCCCCCCCCCCACTCCGGCCGTCTACCACCCTTCGCCTGATCTCGGCGGTCTGTCCTCACTTCCCCATCAGCAGCCCTCTCCGCTCCGTCTGGAGGGAGCCTCGGCCTTCGCTTCTGAGTAGTGTCAGACACGTTTCAATCATGTTGCCCGGGAGCCTCTTTTCATGACATTCCTCGCTTTTTTTTTTCCCCGACGACTTGAAAGGCTCCTAGAGACGAGGAACAGTAATGCTAGAGTAAGACTGCTGAAGCCTCTCACATCATTGAGCAATCATCGTATCACTAATGTAATACAAAAAGGCATGTTCTCAAGAGATCTGAATACAAGGATTATGTGGATAAAAGTCACTGGATGCCACCTTTTCCTTCATAGATGCTTGTTTAGGGCCATTCACCTGCATAGTATATGGGAGTCACAACACGCTTGATGGAGGACTGTGTTCTAAAACTGATTTCTAGTTTTTGCATATTGTTCCCTGTTTGACCCTTTAGTCCGTTTAGTTCCTTTTTAATGTAGGACCCTGCACATAGCCAGGTCCATGAAGAAATGCTTTATGAGTTAGATGTGTCCATGTAAGTAATTCCTCCAGAGCAGCTGGTTTAGACTAAACCAGGTTGAGTTACATCCTGGTTCCTCTCTGCCCGGGATCAAACACACACACAAAGGATCGTATTGAGCGTGAGTTTGAATTATTTGCATTTGTTTGAAACTTAAACCAAACAAGTCTTTGGCGTGAAAAGGATCTCTTTATCACGCCACAGCGATCTACTTCGCTGTGAGTTCCCGCTCCATCTCGTAAAATTCAACAACGATCTTATTTGACGCTGATCAGCTGGCAGGATTTTCTGGTTTTGTGCCGTCTCCCTGGGGCTGAAGCACCGCGAGTGAAAGACTACAAAGGGGGAACAAAGAGCAAGGTCTACAATTTCACAAGGTTTGACTCAATGTATTCTAAAAGTCAAAAGAAAAAAGACTAAACAACACCCTGAAATGCCAAAATAGAAAACCTATCCAGTCATGGATGAGACGGAGTAGAACAGACAGTCCCATAACGTGTCTTATGGTGACTGATGAACATCTAACTTAACCTCTTAAGCCACCGTACTTGGAAGTGGTACGGGGGGGTGAAGGCATCATTTACAGCAATACTACACTTCACTGGTTGGTTTCTATGCACAAATAAGGCAACAATTATAGTCTCTGAGCTGTTTCGCATCGATTGACACCATGCACGAGCCAATCGAACCGTGGAGTCGGACTTGAACCACCTTCTGTTTGATGGACAGCAGTGAGACCCAATGGACGAGCAACTGGAAAAAAGTCGGATCGCCCGCAGAAGCAAAAGCAATAAAGATAAGAGAACTCATTCAAAGTCACTCACATCATCTCTTATGGGCAAATTAAAAGACAGAGTGAATGGTACCAACCGACTTTGCCCACAGTGACTTCAGTATGAAATATGACGTTATAAAAAGGAACATAAAATCCAGCCCGTGACAAGTTTTGACGGATGTCATTTGTCTCCATCGGGGGATAATGATTGGCAACCAAAAAGGAATACGGGATATGGGAGTCTGGGACTGAAGTCGTTAAACGACCCAGAAGCATAAATTACAGGATATGGAGAAAGACATTGATCCGAGGATATCTTTTACCACAACACGCGGAGTCACTGTGAATGTGAATGGAAAAAACTCCACTGAATTAATTTCAATACTAGAAGCTCTACACACTTTTCAAAAATCCAACATTGTTTAACACAACTTGATAAGAAATTCACTGTAATAAAAACCTCAGAGACTTTTTATAATATACACATAAAGCTAAGCATCTTCATACTCTAATACCATTATAGTCTCTGTACGGCTCCCTTGTGGTCCCATATATAACTTACTGAGTTGTTCAAGTCAAACTTATACTCATCCAATCTTCATACTTCATACTTGAAGAGCTGAATCTACACTTTTTCAGAGTTTATATATATATGCACACACACACATATATACACATATATATATATATATATATATATATACACATATATATACATATATACACACACATATATATACATATATACACACACATATATATACATATATACACACACATATATATACATATATACACACACATATATATGTATATATGTATATACATACATGACTTAATGTCAGCCATGACAATAAGTACTTAAGTAGTACCTAAGACAAAACATATTTCTGTTATTGCCTAAAATACAGATCTTTTTTTTATTTCGTATGGAAGGGCTCGAGACAGGAGCCCGACCTCGACCCCGGCCGACGCCTCTGGGATGAACTGACGCTGACCTCGTCGGCCGACATTACAGACCCATCCTCACTAATGCTCTTGCGACTGAATTAGAGCAAATCCCCGGCAGCCGTGTTCCAAATCTGGTGGAAAGCCTTCCCTCCGCGGAGCCATATTAATGCCCCAGTGAGTGTAATGCGCTGCAACGTGTACATTATTGTAAGGCATTCCCAACAATCCACAGGCATCACGCTGTGGAGAGTTCACGGCTGAACTGATGATTTTGTTTCCATGTGCAAATATAAGACGTTTGCAAATGTCACCAAGGCTCAAATTGGCATAAAACAACAGGATATAGATTTGCAAAAAACAAATCTAGCAATAAACACTGCAATATAAACTATACACAGTTGGGGGGTGGATTTGTATTAAACCTGGTAGGGCCCCAAGGACAAAATACAACCATATTAACACTCACTGTGGGTAAATCATGGTTTCACTTTGTGATAATACGAACGAGCAATATATGAACAAACCTGTTCTAATGAAAGTCAAACACAGACATGAAAATGTTCATGATACGATCACAAATGAACCGTCAAGCTCAGCGTTTTAAGGAAAGTCCGTCAACAGGTCAAATTAATATTATCGGATTAATATATAATGGAAAATTAATGGAAAACCTTGACATCTATAGTTACATGGCAGCTAGTGTCAGAAGCTGTCAGCTTATCAAATGATGATGGATAAGGGAGCTCGAATATTCCTGTGATTCCAGCACATATCTAGTCATTGTTCACTGCCAGAAAGAATAGCTTTTATATTACTTAAGACACTTAAAAAGGACTTTTTATAAGTCAACTTCATATACATAATAGCTTGTATTTTACACTATATTCATAAGACACTGTATGTAATGAAATGTGTTTTCAAATATACATGGTATTTATAATATTCCTAGGTAATATATTATATATATTTATATACATTTTTGATGGAAGAGCAACCTTTTTTATAGCTTTTAATATATATACAGATGTTTTTAATTCAATTTGCCTGTAATCACTTATAAATCTTAATACATACATGTTACTACATTATCTATATACTTAGTAATGACACTGAAATCACTATTATAGTTTTTAATAACCATGTTTAAACTACAATACTGACTATATAGCCTTAATGGAGCTGGTTTAAGAGGTAGGACTAGATAAAATTTTTACCTTACTCCTTTATTCCTGCCTTGTGCCCCCTTTGTATTTATATTTTATTTACTTGTTCCTAATGCTTATTTGTTTAAAATAATAAAATTAAACAAAAGCTATATTATTAAAAGCTAAACAAGTCCACAGACACCATTTGCCTGATGTGCATCTCTCCACACAGACCCACTAGAATAGTGTGTCGCCTGCAGATACAGATGCTGTTCATAGAGATTACACAGCAGCTGCTGATAAAGACCCTGACGATGTAAAGCTGCTACAGATTTGCCTTGTAAAAGAACGAGAAAAAAAAGACCATTATAAAACTTTGAGGTAAAATGCGTGCGGCAGGGCTGATGCTGTACGAGATAAGGGGAGTCCAGAGGAAACGGCGTGTACAGTGTCGGCATGCGCCGCGTTCCATTTCCATCATCATCAGCCCATTTACATCCACTTCCCCCCCACATGATTAAAAATGAGCGCGCGACACGACAAAAGCGATTCCAGGCCCGATGGGAAACGCTCCGTCTCTTCCTGCTATATGCAAACCTGTTGACAGAAGGAGCTGCTCTAATGGGCCGACCTCTGACCCCTCCTCTTTGACCGACCCCGTGGCCAGACATAATGGCCGGCTAGCGCTCCATCCAGGTCCCCGTGTCGCCCTGTCACGCGGACAATGAGCGGCTTGTGTTGGAGGACAATGGAGAATGCAGAGGACTGAAGGGTTGTGACGGGAAACCTTTAAAGAAGATGGACGTTGCAGATAGACGACGGATAAGAGCGACATGGAAGCAAACACGGGAAAAATGAGAGAAAATGACCGGAATTGTTTGCTGAGACACAAATAATCCTCCTTTCTGGTCAAAGATGTTTTAATACTCCACAGTCCCTGCTGCATTAGGAAACATAGCTCATGTCTTTTTCCTCATCCGCAGGGCTTCCAGACCTTTACGCAAACTCCTCCACATGACTTTCCATTTCAGCTGATTAACAAGATGGTAATAAATTAAAAAAAAAAAAAAAAAGGGTTTCGGTTCCTAATATATTTTCGCAGCGTGTTTCTCATGCCGCCCTGAGTCTACGCTACAGCTCTCTTGAGCCGCGGCTAATTCAAACCCTGATCTGAGCAAGTCAATTCCAGGCAAGGCACTTAAACCGTGTGTACACACACACACACACACACACACAGATATAGGTACACACAAACACGCAGCTCATCATCAGCGCTCTCATTACGCTGTTGACTCTTCATATCCCCGCAGACAGTGCTATTTACCCAGTGTCTCGGAGCAGGGGGAGATGGGTAATGAGACGGATGTGTGCGCGGGGTGCGTTCTGGGTAATTTGTTTGATACGAGATCTGATGGGAAGGAGAAGAAGGATCAAAAGATTAAAACACTTTTTTTTTCCTTTTACTATTGCTCACCTTCCTCTTTCAAAGTAAAAGTCCTATTTCCACCCCTCCACCCTCGTCTGAATTTAAATTCCTGAGTAAATCCTCGTCTTGACTACTGTGGAGGTTCTTATTCCCACACACACACACACACACACACACACACACACACACACACGGGTTCCTGAGGGCCCGTTCCTCACCTCTGACCTCTGACCTCATCACATGACGCCCTGAAGGGGTCAGAGTTTCCTCAACAGGTGAACTCAGGTGACAAACAGGTGTGGCCTCCTGGCTTCAGCTCCACCTTTGCTCTGTTTATCATGACCCTTTTCTCTTAATTGTTCCTATAAGTAATTATTTTTTGAGTATATCGTCAGCCAATTAAAATAATTGTCTAAATATTATATATGTATAAATCAAGGCAATTTTAAACCATGGTAAACTGACATTACCTGAAGTAAAATTAAAATAATGTCAGGTCCCCTTTTTCATCACTTTCTCAGGTTTTCTTTGCCTGTTTTTTATTGAATGAATCTCCAACATCCAGTTTTGAAATCTGAGGTGTATAATTCAAAATCTTATTAGACAGAGATTCTGAACTTTTATTACATTTGGCTCCATATTTATTGATATGCACAGCATGTGACACATTGATATGTTTATATTAATGTGCAATAGAAGGCCAAGGCTATCCTGCAATTTAGATTAGCCCTTGTTAAATTTGTGCGATACTTCATTTTAATCTATGCACCAGCACTTTTTTCATAAGTACTCAGGTACCCAAGTCAATGCATTTTATCTTAAATCTCCTAAAAAACAAATCTAAATATTATAAACACTTTAACTTAGGCAAACAATAAAACAACCTTTAATTAAAAAAAAATTACATAGACCACCATTTTAACAGCATAATGATAATGAACAATTAAAGTAGTTAAAGAATATTTTGTTATTAATGAAACCTTTATATCATTATTATTATAAATAACAAAAGCAGTAATAAACAACTAGTTAAAATATAGAACAAAAATACTACTAGGATTAGTAATAGCAATAACAATAATGATAATAATAAAGGAAAAGAAGGGAAAATTACAGCAATTCTAGATAATAATGGCAACTTAACTCAACTCAGTTTTTAATGTTTCTCTGCTGGTATATAACATATATATTTGCTGCTTTTATAGCCAGTTAAAATCACTAATTCTCTGTAACAGCTGTTTATTTAGCAGCTATGTATTCAAAAGAAAGCTTCTATTTTTGCCATCTTTCCCTTTTTTCCCTTTGTTAGACTGAATTGTCAAATAAAAAATATGAATATAGTCTTGGCTTATAAAACGAAATAATAAAATCAGCAGCCCTCCACACGCCAATCATTTTCATACAGCCCCTTACCGCTCCAGGTAGAAATAAATTGCCTCAAAGACGAGAGAGAACGCCTGAAAAATGCCATTACTGGAGAAAAGAAATCTCAGCCTGTTGCTGCTGGTACATATGAGAATGAAACCATCAGTTTCTGAAAATATAAAAATTCTACTTTGCGCTGTGATACATCTCAGCAATAATTGTATTGTAGTGTAGGACTTATATTCCATATCTCAACTCAAACTTGATGAAACTTCACCTGCTGAGTCCAGATAGTTGCTTTTTTCTCATCTATGTTTGAACTGCAACTGTATAATCATCTACAGCGATGGATAAGCATTATCTGTGTTATTTACTTGGAATAGCAGCACACGTCTTATAGGGATTATGAATCAGTCCAGTACACACTGTCACACCTTTAAAAAGCTGCAGAATCTCTGTGACAAAGCAATTAGAAGCTGCAAGATTCATTAGGGTTATTAAAGGGATTCCAGATTTTTCAGGTCATTGCAAGTTAGTGCTGGGTTATACCGTGTTTCATTAGTTTTTATGATATGACTTTTTTTTAATATATCCCGATACTGGTGAGTGCGTAGTGTAGAAAAAATAAGGAAATGTGTGGAAGTACTTTGGCTTAAAAAAAAAAGTAATAATAATAATCTGACACTGATCAAACAGCCGTAATCTGTAAAAGCCGTCGGGGCTCAAGCTGTAGCCGCAGGAGGCAACACGAGCGATTTTATTATTTCACCACGTCAGCTACAATCATGTCCTGGAATATAAGAGAATGCATTAAAAATAAGAACTGTGTCCTCCTCCATGTCTGCAGGTAACGTTAATGTCGGAGCTGCGTTAATACGAGTCTGGTCATTCTAAGACAATTTACTGCAGTAATTATTCTCTAAATTATTATAAATTTGGGTCATGCATGAAAAAAAAAATACCATGACATCAGTTTTTTGCAGCTCTACTGCAGCTTTAAACACAAAGCCGTGGTTTATTCACATTTGGTCCAGGTTCAATAAGGAACAGGCTGCAGCAGCTAATGGGACGTCGATCACTGTATGAACTTTGCAAAGCAGCCAAAGGCAATTTGAGCTTAAACAACCCCCCCCACCCCCACCAAAAAATAAGGAAAAAACGAACGAATGCAAGAGCTAAGATGTATTCACGGCAACAACATAAAAGGTGACGTTTGAAAGGTAGCACATTAGCGAAATGCATCGGATACATTAATTCAGTGTGGCTAAAAGCCTTGTTAGCATTCACGGTTTGAGCCTGAACGTACAATTATGAGACAGAGAGGGAAGGACGGGGGAAGAGAGGGACGAGAGGAGAGAGAGAACAAAAGGAGGAGAAAAGAGCAGGAGGAGAGAGGGAGTCTTTGAAAGGCTTCCCTTTCATGTGACGCGAGCATTGTCATATTCCCTCTGTTCTCTTTCCACCTCCTTTGCTCCACCTCTCGCCCTCGTGATAAAGACCTCACTCTTTTAGTTTAGGGAAGGCAATGAAACGAGCGCTAGCGTCTGTACAGGAGAGGAGTGCAGCAATCTCACTGATACGAGCGTTAACATGCATATGCAGGTGTAATGTGTCTGCAGGAAACTGATCTTCATGTACTGCTTTGCAATATTACATACGTTGTGCAACAACGGTGAGTTCATCTGGATCACTTTTTTTTTTCATAAGAATGAGGAGACATTTATAGTCATATTTTTTCTTCTGCATCAAAGATTCTCAATTCTTGAAGCAGCCACTCTCATAAAGTAAATTTTCCTATAGGACATAAAGAATTTGATCCTTTAAATTCAAGATTAAGGTGATTTTACCAGATGCAGCACCATCATGAACTGATTTAGGCCAAAAACTCACCTTAGACATGGGCCATTATTTAATAGGATAATGATATTGAACAATTCGAGGAGTTAGAAATGCAATAATATTTCATTATTAATAGACCCTTTTCCTCAAAGACTCACTGATAAAGAAATTATAGCTCACAAAATAATAACTCTACTAGTACTAGTATTGGTGCATATGAGCATTAACATGCATATGCAGGCTTAATGTGTCTGCAGAACACTCATAAAAAAGGATCTTCATGTACCACTTTAATATAAAATACGTTGTGTAAGAAGGGTGAAGAATGAGGAAACATCTATATTCAGCCTATCTGCAAACGGCTCGCTTGCCAGCGCACTTTGTTTGTTTTACATACGATATCTCCTCTCGGGGCCCGTTGCACAAGAGCAATTTGCAAACATTTCTTCAGCGGGGGTCCTCGCACGCCGCCGTGTCACAAGCGCGGTCGGGTTACGGCCGCAAGTATTTCACTAACGAAGGTTAGTACACGGCCAAAATTCATAAAAGGGTTCTGTGCACATTTATATTCTTGTGGTTTTTAAGGTTAGAGGGGGAGAAAAAAGTCAACACGAAATTGAAGCAGTTAAATGCAACATTGCACAAAGGCAATGGCGCCAATAGCCAGGGGTGGAGAGTAAACGCATTCACTATTAAGTACAATTCTGAAGAACTTTTACTTCAGTATTTCCATTTCATAATATCTTATACTTCTATATATATATATATATATTCAACAGCATTAGTCACTAGTTACTATGGAGATGAATCAACTAATAATCCCTGAGCACATTATCACATTAATAATTATAGCCCAGTATGATATTGGAATGCAGGAATTTTACTTAGACAAAGTATTTTTAAAACATAATACTAATACTTTTACTTACTAATACTTTGCTCAGTATGCAGGTTGCCTGGTGTGGACCAGATACAGAATGGGTGCAGTAAAGATCGTTATATAAATAAGCGTGTATCGCTGCAGTGCTACAAAGGCCACCCTTTAAGTAGCTGAAAGAGAGAGAGAGGAAACATAAGGCGGCTTGGCATTTTTTTTTTTTTTTTATTGCAGCTCCCATTTCCCGTGGGTCCTGTAGGAAGTGAATTTGGCCTGATTGGTCTGGGTTTACAGGCCTGTGGACACGGAGGTCAAGCAGCCGGACCACCGCCGCGTTGGCTCATAGACGCCCACATCACAGACAGATAGATAGTGCCCCCCCCCTACACCCACCAATCACATTTTACGACCCCCCTCAGGGTTTCCTCATGGACTAAAGAAGAATTCTTCTTCTTCTTCTTTTTTTCGACAAGACTCTCTTTCCGTTAGCGGGCGGGGGCCAAGTGTTACACAACGCCCCCTCTGTGCGTTGTCCGTGGTACTGGAGCTGTGAGCGCGGTGTCGCAGGTTACAATAAGTTCCAGCTCCTGATCTTAATTGGACCTGATGTGTTGTTCTGCTCCCAGGACGCCCGTCGAGCCCGGTTCTGTTCAGCTCCATTGTGCGGCGGGCCAAGAACTCTTGGCAGCCGCCGCGCTGTAAAACACTTAGGGCGCAAAAGCTCCGCTAAATGGAGCTGGCGAGGAACGCACGGCCTGAAAATAACTGGTGTTGTTTTGTTTTCTGGCCATTTCTTTCAGGGTTTTCTTTTTTTTTTTTACTACCCCCCCTTTGCACTCACCCACTCACACACATCTGTTTGTTGAGAGATACAGTCAAGGAGCTGCAGTGCGACACACTCCCCCCCCCCGAGCACACACACACACACACACACACACACACACACTTTTCTTTGGGTGATGTTTTTCTCATTCGAGATGTCAATTGAAAAACGCTTCATTTTTTTTATTTTCATGAAACCCTTTTTAAGGATTAGGGTTGGGAGCTGTGGAGCTGGGGTCTGTTTGAGTTTATTTTGATATTTCATCACACACACACACACACACACACACACACATCTTCCTGCTGAAAAGGGCCCGACGCCCCTTCCCTGCTGTGACGGTTTTGGTTGGAATTTCCCACTCTGGTGTGGATCTGGAAGTGGTGATGGAGCGGCTGTAATCCAGAGGGAGGGGCGGCCGACTCCTCTTTGAAGCTACACACACTTTGTGTGTGTCGGGGGCAATTTTTTTTTTTTTTTTTTCCCCTTTCTTTTTTCCTTGGCTATTTGCTTTTGGGTGTTGCTCTCAGACCAATTAGATCGTGCCACTAGGAGGACGCGACATAATAAAGCAACGCAATCAAAAGATATTTTCAAAGAAGGAACACAGCTCTGGTCTCTCCACGAAGTGATTACAGATCAAACGCAAAGACTAAAGTGTTTGTAACAGACTGTCGGCCTCACAATGCAGAAGGGTCCTCTTTCATAGCCACAAGTGATGCCTTTCCTTTGGTCAGCAGCACGCTGACACTGGATGCTGTTAGATTACTGGCCGTCATGACTTGCTGTGCAGACAACAGGCTGGAATAAAGCTTACGAGTATTGTAGGTTCAGGTGGAGCTGCTCTTGTTCATTTGGCATTTTAATATCTCTGTGGAACACGCAGACGAAACGGCTCATCCGTACGTGCAAAACGCCAACGATTATGTATTTATTTATGTATTAGGATGGGCTGCCAATTCTTTTCAAAACATCCTACTGGATTGTTTTTTTTTTTTGGCAAAGAACACAGGCCAGGGTTGTTTGTCGGGGCTTTCCAAAAAAAAAATTCGAGTGGTTTCTGCTTTTCAAACTCTGGCTGCTAAAGCTATTTGGTAATAGTTCAGGCAAAGTCGTAATCATTTTTAAAGAAACAAACTTGTTGGCGTAGCCTGTGTCACGCGTCCCCTTGCAGGGCGCTGACGCTAACACCTCCACCACCAATGTCCAGCCATGGTGCACACAGACCTGTGTGCTGAGCAGGAAGCTGCAAACTGCAGGGAGCATCAGGGGAAATGAAACATCTGAAATCTGCACAAAAGTCCCACAAATATCTCCTATAACAACCCCTGTGCATATCTGGCTGCGTGCAGCATGGAAAAAAAAGGTCCAGAAATGAATTACTGGCAACCGCTTTCTGCAGGAAGCAGCATTGACAACCTGCTGCCTGCGAAGAGAACATAAAGTCAGCAAAGGCTACAAAAGGCTTAGTTATTGGACATAGACAACTCTGTTCCTTTTTGATTGAAGTTCACTTCATGAAACCAGTCATAAATATGATGTTTAAAGGAGAACTGGACCAGATTCTCCTAGCTTTGAACTTCTATAAGGGTGATATGAGAAGAAATGTCTAAATTTAGTCCAGTATTTAGGAAGCAGCAGCCCACACAATAGAGGCAGTTGCTGTGCTTATCTTCCATAAGTGTTTTTTTTTTGTCTCCGTCAAGATCAGATTTTGATAATAACGCTGCATTCACATCAAAATACACCAACTTTTCTTTTAAAACTAACCACCAGCAACTGCACACACACTCACTTTCTGCAGCAACACAACTGTCTCTTGCAGGACATTGGGATTCCTCTCCACTCGCTGTCAGAGTATAAGCCTGAAAAATGTTAAATATTGCTCATAGGAGCCAAAAGCAGTGGGACCTGCACGGCCCATCCATCTCCATTATAGCCGGGCAGCCGTATAGTGGGGCAGGTGGTTCTCACTCAGCCCTGGAGCAAATTGAGAATTTGTTCACTGTAATAGACAGTAAAATTTCAGGAAAATACCGACAAGCCTAGAACCTGCAGAAATTAATTTATCCGAAGGAGTATAATGTTTCTGCATTGCTGATTGTACCATACCCTGTGAATAAAACAGTTCTATTAGAATTAGCATCCTTCACATATGCTATACTCTTGCCCTTTGTAGCAGAGTTATTATTTATTATTAATATTTGTATTTTTTTCTATTATTGCTCTATTATTGTATTATTCTTTAATAACCTGACATCCAGTGAAGTACAAATGCATAAATAACACTTTATATATAGTGTAAAACTTTGCTAGTCGATATCTGCCTGTGGTCCTTCCTGTTCACTTGTGGATGTTTTACGTGTGTTTTTGTAATAAAAAGTGAATTGCAAAAAAAAACAGAATTAGCATCCTTTTCAGTGTAGTTTCTAATGAAGCACAGCAGACGACCTTGTATGCTTGATGCACTTCCCCCTGCCTGCGTTTTGTTTTAAAAGGCTATTTAAATCTAAATAAATCGTTGCTTTTTAACCTCTTTTGGAAATAGTCTTTAAAAAAAAAATTGTGTGAACTCTGTCACATTGTTAAGAAAAGTGCTATATAAATATATATTAGAGTGCAAGACAATAAAGCCACATTAACCGGGGCTATAAACTTTGATGTATGCGCTCACAAGCAGCACTTTAAGCCTGTGCAACTAAGAGGGTGCATGAGAGTTGTTTTTGTGCATTTTACAGCATAATGTTCAGGCCACCTCTGATAATGGTGAAAGACACAGTCCATCACACCGCCTCCTCCTTTCTCCCCTGTGCGATCAACGAGGAGAGAAAGAGCGAAACAGAGAGAGAGAAGGTGACAGGAGAAAAAGAGGAGAGGGGAGCAGTCTGTCTCCCATTAACATTATCTCTATGGGAGCCCAAAATGGGCTCTGTCAGCAGAACACTGACCTGCTGTCAAGAGGAGAACATGAGAAGGAGAGGGAGGGATGGGAGGAGAGGAAGGGAAGGGGAAGGTTTTATCACGGCGTCCTGCAGGTCCCCGTTTTATATAGAACACCCTATACATCACTGCTAGGAACGCAGTCAAGACGCCTTGTATATGAGCATGAAAAAGCATCATCTCGAGTGTTTTCAAAAGCGTTCAGTCATCCGATACCGCTCAGAAACACCGGCCGAGGCGTCCGAGTAGAAGAAAACCGTTCTTCTTCTCACGCCGTCTGACAGTAAAGCATCGATTCACGGACGCTTTGTTTGATTCGCCTTTTGTAAAAAATGACAGCTTTGTGAGCAATGGCCCTTATTGTGTGTTGGCTCGGGTAGAGACGCTGATCAGAACCAGGTTGAGTGGATTCACTTCTACTTATTTGCATGAAAATATCATAACATAGGAGTAAGTTCTTAAAGTTTAGCACTAATGCCAGGGGCATAGGTCTGTCTGTCAGACTCAGTTACGCCATGGTTCCAGTGTACGGGATGGAACACTGCGCTTATTTTTAGGGATTCCATTACCATGGCAGTGCCCGTTACCATTTTAGTAAGTATTTTGGTAGGGGTACCGAGCACTGGTCCAGTACAGTACAGATGGGTTTCCACTGTGTGAGGGGGCCTGTATGCTGGGTACCACAACGAGGTTGTTGAATTCCTGCCCTGCTTTTCTTTTTGAAGAGATATCCACTAATTAACTATTAAATTGATTATAATGACATGTGTTACACTCATGATCCTTTCCTTCCTGATTTGTAATCCCAGAACGTGTCGTCATCAGGACAAAATGTGTCCAAAACTTAGTTTTTGGTGCTATTAGCGAATGTTTATGTGCTAACATACTAAACTAACATAGTTAACGTTGCATTAGATATGGTTTCCTTTAAGCTGATATGGTAATCTAGCATCATTAAATCCAATATGCTTGTTTTTTTATATTGTTTTCCGTTTAAAGAAATTTATGATGGTCTCTTTAGCTGCTAAATACTCTTCAGTCCTCTACAGCTGCATCAAAAAAAACATGCTCATTATCTGTGGCTTCATCAGTACAAGTCCATTTACCCATTAGCAGTCACGTGATCTGTTGCTGACGTCAATATTAATGATGAATATGGTATCAATTGCATTCAGTAAATTCATTTTGAAGCTACCTCTATTGCAGTGAGAATCACTGCAATAGAGGTAGCTTCGAGGCTCCATCAAGGGGGGGCACATTTTTATTTTTTTATTTTAATTTTTTTTTTTACATCCTAGAATAAAGTGCAGTTGCACCTCCACTACATTAGGGGGCAGTGGCGCTCTCATAGTCATAGTGTAAGCAGGGAGCATACAGCACAGAGAATGAGTATGAAGTGTAGACACCAAGTGACACCATGAAAACATATTTAACAGAGATGAGAAGACAGGCGGAGAGAGACGGAGATAAAGAGACAAACGAAAGTCTCCCAAAGCTAAGACAAGGAAATATGACGAAGCGTCGGTAGCGCTTGATTCACTGTGAAAGACACTACAATCACACTGATAAGACCATTTTATGTAGTTTTATTTTTCAGTATCATATGGTTTGACATAGTCAGTCAAAAAATGTTTATAGTTTAATTATATTTTTGAATTTCAGATGCACTTTAAATGTTTTCTGTTAGTTAATAAATCTATTCTTTGTTGTAAGTTGGTCCATATTTCTTTCTTTTTAATTCTCTTATACGTTAATAAGGATACAGTGTTATGCAGAGGTACTTACAACAATCTTAAGACAAATGATTCTATTTATAGTCGGGCAAGATGTTTTCTTTGTCCATTGCGACAGAAAATAATTGAGTAGCACTGCTTTAATCCACCATCAACATCTGCAGTGGCGCAATTCACTACAAAGTCCTTTTACTTTTTTTTTCTTGTCTTTTATTCGCTTGTATCACGTTTCTCCCACCTTGCTTTAAAATATTTGCCCTTCCACACTCCACAAACCAGTTTTCTATTATGCCCTTGTTAAAAAAATAAAAAAAAAATGAACACAAACCCACTTAATTTCTCGTATCAGATGTTCCCCCGCGCGCTGCTTTATTTACATTAGAGGTCGTCCACATGTATGACGCCGCTTGACCCGTCTGTGTGTCTTGGCCCTTACTTACAGGCTCTGGAAGACGGATGGGGCTGCACATGGCCTCCGAACAAGTTCAGCACAAAACGGTGTAAGAGTGAATGTTAACAAGAAAAGAAGCCCTCTGTCGTAAAAAGATTTGCCTCATTTACTCTTAAAACAGACACCATTTGGGTCCATAAACCTCTCCCATCACCTCTTCCCCGTGCGTCTGCCGTAACACGTATGATGTCTCTGTTTGGACGCGAGGCTCATGATATCTGATTTACACCGTGCTGTGCTGCAGGCAGCGATAGTCGTGCTGCTAGTTGATGACGAATGGACGCGCTGTAGTTATGACAGCTTTAAAACCCAGAGAGAGCTCTGTTTACAGTCCAGGCTTTTGTTCAGGCTCGGTGTTTTCTGGCCTGACGAGTGGTGAACTTAGGAGTCGACTTGGAACTGCTGCAGCACGGCGCATTGACACGCAGAGCTAAGAAGCGAGAAGAAACTTTTCCTCCACTTGTCACTTTACTCTACACACACATCCTGCACCTTAAGTATGCATTAGCTATGTGTGTGTACATGTGTGTATGTGCGTATATATATATGCAAATATGTAAATGTGTGTATGTATGTAGGTATGTACGTGCATGTATGTATGTATATACGCTTTGCTTATGCATACTTTTTTCTTGCTATTTATTAGTATTTTTTTCCATTCTTATGTCCATTTTCCATTCTAAAGCATACTGTGTATGCTGATCAACAAATTCTACGAATTTGTACATAGTGTTGTGTATTTTTATTTTTTATAGCTTTTATTTTCTCTTTCTTTATTCTGTACGCTGCAGTAACAAACAAATTTCCCCGTTGTGGGATCAATAAAGTCATATCTTATCTTATCTTATGAAACTCTCTCCGCCATTATCAAACATCTTATCTTTGATTGCTGTTGATTTCTGGAGATTTTTCTGGAGTTCACAGCACACTTGCTGCTGCTCATAAAGCTTAGCGCTGTGGCCAGACAGGACTAATCTGAAGGTGACCCAGATACCAGAGGCATATCAACATTTTTATCAACTCTGAGCCTTTCTCATCTGGACTGGGCAGCTGGATACTAAAACTGATCCATTCTCCGCGTAAAAATACACACTCTGCTTTATATTATGGCACTATGGAGTAGAATAGTACATTTTGGGAAGTGTGATTGGACGATTCTGCAGATTGAAGTGGCAGATAATAGTAGAAATTCACCAGTGTTGGAATAAAGGCAGAAATAAATCTCGTCCACTGAACTACTGAGTTTAATTTGTATGAAAAAAAGTGTGGATAGACACACATTCTTGGCCCAGGGTGAGTGTTCACACTCAAACCTCAGATGGTTTCATTATTTACGAGCACCCTTGGACATTTTGGCCCTGGACAGGATATGTTTGAGATCGAGAGACAAAAGAAGACAGAGAAGGTTGGAGAGCGTAATAAAAAAAGGAGAATTTTATGATGATGCAAAATTACCAACATGTGGTGTTGGAAATGTAAACCCCACTGTCTGCAGAGAGGAGTGTCATAAATTTGGAACTCTGTGTCGTACAGACGCATGTTTGAGTGCCTGCACTTTATTACGCATCAGCCTAGAGAGGAGTTTCTGAAAGGATAATATCATATTGGCATCGCTGTGCAGCTACCTATAGCGTCTGCAATATCTCTCCCCTTTTTTCCTAATAGCGCTTTTCACCTATGACGGTGTGTTAATGCTATTTAGAAAGAGAAGAAGAAGAATGTGATGGAAGGAAGTAAAAACTGAAGGCAGCAGAGCGATTTTATCTCAGCAAAGTCAAATGGGAACCTTACGACAGGAGCTGAGAGTTGAAAGGGGGTCAGCCGTACTGAATGAGGTGCAGACAGAGACCAAATTGTGAGGAGGACACAATAAGGCCAAGCTTTGAATAAATCGCGAATGTGTTTGACATCAATCCTGCGCTGGACAGATTTTTTAAATTATGTGCCAAATCAAACATGAAACACATGGTTGCCATATCATGTCCAAAGAGGAAGTAGGAGGAAGGAGAGGAGTGATGGAACAATAGAAAGGATATCTGAGACGAAAAACAAAGGGGGCGAGACATGGATATGTGTGTTTAACATGGTGTCTGATACAGCTGGGACCATGAAAAAACAACCCAAATGAAACTGGTATCTCAGAACTTTCAGACATGCGTGCAGCCGATACACAAAGAGGAAAACTCCGGTCGCCGCAAACACTTTGTACTTTTACACATCCTCATGATTAAATATGATATCCTAAAATTTTCATGCACTTAATAGATGTGGAAAGGTCACTTCCGCGCATACAGTGCTGAGCCTTTTTCCCAAGGAGCGTCACAGTGATCTGTAGCTGTGCTCTCGCCATGTTTCCCACCATGTCAGCCTGTAAGTGGGTGGAATAGCTGGTGCACTGGTCCATTAGTGCCCTCGCATTTGCAGCAGGGTCATCAGCTGGGGAGAACCAGACCAACACATTTTATTCCACACCCTGGTACATTCGTGGGCCATATCCATTGTCACAAGAACCCACTGTGACGAACAGCACTAGACAATGAATCTATAGCCTTTGTGCTTCTTGAAGTACGGTAGAAATGTAATGAAATGAACCTTTGTAACACAGATAGATTCTGTAACCTGATCATGACCTACGACTATACTACTACCAACAGAAAAGTTTTTGTTCTAGTCACATACTGTACTTTTGATAGCCTTTGATAGCCCTCAGATTAGAGGTGTCCAATCATGATCATTGTGTTGGTGCAGGCTTTTTGTTCCAATCAAGCAGTTACACACCTGGTTCTACTCATGAACCATAAGAGCCTTTGAGAAGGACCTTCATTAGGCCTAGACACCCCTGCATTAGATAGAGTCACACATTTCTGACGGCAGAAACTTGATACCGTGTAGTGTCTGTAGTGTATTGAGATGCCACATTGCATAACATCAATGGACACTTATTAATCACGCTGGAAACATCTCGCAGTCGGAAAGTAGGGAATCAAAGAATGACTGCTGGGAAGTGCCAATTTTGGTGAGCGAACGTGATAAGATTCCTGCTTTTTCTGGAAGACTGATGTAGAGCCAACGCTGGGAACGGTGGGGTATGCTAATCTGTCGTGGATGCCGCTGGTCTTTGGGCTTACGCACAAAACAATAAAGTTCAAAGAGGAGGGGAAAAAATGTTAAAACTTTTTTTTTTTCTGTCTAGCAGGAAGTCAATCATTAAGCTCGTAATCTACCTTTAATCTGACTGGCTCGTGTCCAGACAGTGTAAAGTGGTCAGTAGAGATAACAACAGTTAAGAGGCAAAACCGTATTGTTGCTGTCTCACAAGTACAGTGTGGCAGGAGTTCCTTTATGATGTGGCTGCCAAACACCACAGATGGACCACAGGGAGTCTGGCAACGTGTACTTCCTAGATCAGGCTTGTACCCCTCACATGCAAGATTTGTCCACTGAAGTGATGAAAAACGGTGTATGTGATGTGTTGCAGGACGTCCTCTGTGATACAGATGGGAGCCTGGCAACCGCCAAATGTACCGATATGCAGCCTCTGCTGCTTTACTTTTTTTTTTTTTTTAGTACAGAAGGTACCTTCTGCTCCTTTACATTCCAGGAATCAAAGAATGCAGTTTGCTGCAGGCTGATCTGATAAACTACACTTGGCTCTGCGTTGAGTAGAAGCAGACACTGGCATGTCCAGAAGCGGGTGCAAAATCTTGACCTCTTGCCTCTCCTTTGAGAAACACGTGTTCCTGACCATCATTTACAAAACCATGAACCATGACCGACAGCTTCACGGCGCTGAGACATTCCTGATATCCAACACCTGAACTTGACCACAATAATATTGACAAGTCTAATGGAGGTCAAAGGATCTGCTGCACTAACAGGTTTGAATTGGCTTACCTCAGTCCTATTCAATAAGCCTCCAAAGCTTCAGTGGAGTCATGAAAAATATACACAGGCGCAGAGCACTGAGGCGAGAATCTTCACTGTATGTGTGCTCTGAAAACATCGATGCTCCCTTCACTTTGTTTGGATAGTTTCACAACGGGATTCTTGCTTATTTTTGCCCATAAGTGCCCGGGAGTAATCAAATCCCAAGTGAAATATTTTCTTTGCCGCCAGTACCTTTCTGCCTGCCGTTTTCCACTCCCAGAGAACTGTCCCATCAGACCCAGACTCTCTTTCCAAACCGGGGATTTACGTAAGATTAGGGAAAACTATGTAAATGACACTGCTCCTGCGGAGTCAAGCGAAACGTTAGACCCCAAAAGAGGGAAAGCTGGGTTGGAGTCGGGAGGAACGTGACAAGGAATAGGGTGGTAGGGAAATAAGAGCACATCCACGGGAATTTCCCTCGGAAATCTGTGGATAATCCCGCCAGTTTTAATGAAAGTTGTCAGGATTAGGAATTCCATAATCCACTGAGGCCGGTTTGCAAGGGTTAGGGATAGGGCTGGAGAAAGGAAAGAAGGAAGAGAAGAACAGTATGGGATAAAAAACAGGAAACCTATTATATTCCTACATCATCTAAATGGAGGTAAAAGTTCCATGACGGGGCTGAGTGATGGGGCCTTTGATGAGATCGTGAACCGGAGAGATGATGGAAGAGAAATTGAAAATGTGCAGATAGTCACAGTGAGACTCGCTGGACTGGTGTCTCGCTAAAATGGTTCTCAGACAAAGTACATGAGTCCTCTCGGACATACTGATTAGCGAAAATATGTCTCACTCCACTAAGCCCCATCCCTTTCCCTCTCATCTCTCTCTTTCTCTCTCCGTCCATGATGAGACGGTCACCTCAGTGTCAGTGGTGATGGTTAAGTGGGAGCTTGAGCACTTCCTTAATCAATCTGGGTAATAGAGATGAGCTTGCCAGCCACACACACACACACATTTATACGCTCAAAGACCTGTCAACTCTCATTCTCAGTCACCCCCCTTCCCCCGGTCTCTTGTATACAACCGCAAAAAGGACGTTAATAGATGTGACACATTGCTGCCGATACACCTGCGTAGCCACGGAAGCGCATCATACATAGATTAGCAGTCTGGTGCATGAATTCACAAACACACACAGGAAATTATAAAATGCACATAGCCTGGAAGACTCATACACACACACACACAGACTGTCAGAGGGATATAGGAGGACAGCTGGGAATGTCACGCATGCACACTCAATGGGAAATCCAATAAAAGGAGAGGACACATCGGGGCGAATACCTTGATAAACTGTGGTATGCTTTGCGTAAACACATCTTTTGAAAACATGAACATGGTGATCGGTTTCCTTGTGCAGCGAAGAGGTTCTGAATGCACGGGAAAAAGAAGAGTCAGTATCATGAAACAGCTGTGTGTGGTGGAGTCAAATGAAGACGTTTCCAGACAAGGTCTATCATTATATTCCAGGTATCCTCCCACATCTGCTCAGTCTCCTCAATATCTTTCCTAAATCCTCCTGTCTTGTCCTTCTACTGCCTCGTTCACCGTATTCCTGGCTGTGCCAACTCGGGTCTTCCATTTTTCATTAAGTTTCACCTCTGTGTCTCTGTCTTTACACAAACATCTTTCGGTTTTGTTCTTTTCTTGCTCCATCCTCCATCGCTGCTGTCACCCTCTGACCTAGTCCAAATGGCCTCAAGATGTTGCTGCATTTGATTTGCATTTACTTACATCTCAAGTATTACCACGGCCAAGAAAATCTTGGAGAAAACGTTGACCACATACTGGACGTCAAGAAGTGTCTGGCGAGAAGACACAAAACACTCTCCCTCTCCTTTAAACATCTGACTTACAATTGCGACAAACGATCAAACTGTAATGTAAAAGGTCATGATAATAGACCATACATATCAATTGTCAGTAAACTGGGTCCAAGCATAGGCGCCAAACTTGAAAAATACATTGTAGGAGGAGGAGTCTGGTGGTCCTCTCACAAAAAAAACATATATATGAGTGCTGATGGTTCCACTCTAAAATCCTGCCTGCATTAAACAAGCAGCATGCTAAATAGAACCAAGGAACCAGGGAACTCATTGCAGAACCCCACTGGGTACACAAATGTGGAACCAGACAAGACAGAATTACAGATAACTTTAGGAGGTTGATACAGCATGGGCAAATTCATAGCCTGATTCATAATTTGGGGAAAAAAAATCGTAACTTCCTGCTAATTAGGTCCATGCAGTGCAATGAGGCCAGCTCCTGAAACTCAGATCACACCATCAAACTAGGCGGCGATGATCGAATATGAAACATGATTCTGTTACTACTTCTATCTATGTCTACTTCTCAACTCAAATGGGTTCTTTTGTATGACTAAATTTGGTCAGTTGTTGAAAATAGTTAAATTTTCACTCATCTGGGTGGCTTAGAATACAAGGACAGACTAAGGAGAAGACTGACTGTATTTCTACAGGTGTTTTAGTATCTATATAAAAGGGGGAGGGGCCTCTAATTAGTTCTACTTCCTGGAAAACCGATGATCCTGAGTGCTGACTTCATCGGGCACCAAAGGTTGCCCATAAAATGTCCAATAAAACGGCCACATATTTTGAAGAATCCCAACCCCTCTGTCTCACCCGTCTAATAAAACTGTCTCTCTCGCCAAATTCCCATCGCTTTACGCGACCAACAACTCCTCCTCCCCATTTCATCTCCTGTTTCAGGAAATACACCAAAGTGGAAATATGTCAAATAATGAATTTTTATTACAACTTCAGAGGAAAGAGTTGTAGTGAAATTGAAATTGTATTTCATATAAGAAGGAAAGATAATATCACCATGATGGAGGGCCTTATTGTGGCGCTTAATGTATTTTCCATTAATCATGTTTGGACGCAAGAGGGAAGTAAATGGAAATCAATTGTAACAACGTTGAGACGCCGATTTGGTGAGTCTTGGCGCTTTTTCTCCCTCTCATCCTCCCGCTCATGCCAGTCTCTCCACTCCCTTTCAAGGGAAGAATTCTCCCGCTGTAATCCATCCCAGCTGTGGCAGATTGCACGGCCAATTAAAGAAAAAACGTTTGGTTCGCCCCCAAACGAGGCGACCACATGTTGCAGAGCGCCCTCCCTTCTGCCCCCCCCCCACCCTACCCCCACCCAGGGGACCTCAACTCTGAGGGATCGGGGGTCACGGCGCTTGTCTTTTCTTTTTTTTTTTTCCACGGTGGAGCCAGGAGGAAAACATGGAGACTGAAGACAAACAGGACAATTAGCCCGAGCCCTGACTGAGCGTCCCCTCAGGAGCTGGCGAGGCCATGTTATACATCCAGAGCTACAGTAGAGGGCAACTGTCAACGAGGCGATTTACCACCCCGCGCTAACTCCACTCTTCATGCTGATCGCTCTGCTAGGTGGTGTGTGGGCGGGGAAGGGGCTAAGGTTGAAACCGCAGGGAAACCACAGAAGCGATGAATTGGCTTGGACGCCGAAGAAAGGACGTTTTTTCCGCCACAGTGACAGGATTATGGCGTTATTCTCTCGGAAGCTTTTTTTTTTTTGGACACAAGGACGTGAGGGTTGGAAAGCGGAGATTAGACATCAGCGAGCGGCGAGGGGTGTTTAAATGAGGTTATAAATTCGTAATGATATCGCACTGGGAGAGGAGCGTCGGTGTCACTGAGCAAAAACAAGATGGGAAACAAATTCATGTCAACAGATGGGGCCATTTTTCACTATTGTCCTTCCTGTGAGTCTGACATTTGTGTACTCATGTGTGCGGCTGGGTGTGTGTGTGCCCAAGCTAGTGCCTCTATCCCGCTCCTCTTCGCATCAGGAGCTCGAAATTGAAGCTCTTTCTCTGCGATGACGCGAAGCATAAGCAGGTAATCTAATCACAGCACCACAGCAATGCAAACCCTGATATTGTAAACACACATAAGCCTACAGCATGTATACAGCGGGGGCATATACGGGGATAAGGGATAGGGGAAAGGGCCCAGTATGGATTCGCCTCCCTAAGATACTAAAGCATTCCTGCTCACTGAGGTCTGCACAGCATCACGCAGGCTAGTAAAAACAGATGCGCTCCATGTATTCTATACAGTGTGTGTGCATAGCCCTTGGTAGGGATGGCCACTAGTGAGTGTAATGACCTTCAAATAGGTATACGAGGCATACAGTGCAAACAGATAAAGTCGCCCTTTTAGTAAGATGGGGGTGTAAAACGCGAAGCGCAACCCTCACTCAGGCTCACTTTGCTGATTTTAGAGCAGCGTGCAGAAATCGAGTGTGTTGGCATGAGATAAGACTTAGCAGCATGCCAAATGATTTTTTTTTTTTTTGCACTGGACTCTTTAGAAAAGCAGTACATCAGAAATGCAGACAGAACAAGCGATTCTATCAAACGTTTGAAAGGCCAAAAGGCTCTTTATCACATCCGCAGCAGCTAATGCTGAATACGGCGTGTCACTTGTTATAAACATATGTCTGTCTGAACTTGAATTTATAGGACACAAACACGCAGCAAAATAAGATTGTCTGGAGCAAAGTTTGGAGAAAAAAGGAAAGCCAGAGGAAGGGGACCGGTAGCAAAGTCACAGACAGACAGAACCACCCAAAAGAAAACAGACAGTGTTGCTTTCCCCATTAGCGTTTCAGACTTTGATAGGAACCAGAGAGGGAGAGTGGTGGTTATTATATCAAATCCAGATCTCTTCTTTCCCTCCCTTTCTCAGTTCTGCAGTCATCTGTGTAATAGCAAGATCAATGTGAATGAAATCAACCAGCTGTCTCTATTATGACTGTCCTTCTGTTAAATCTCCAGCAAAAACAAGAGCAGGTCGTCGGACTCTCCCGGGGAACGGTTTAAGCTGTGGGCCAACTGGTTCCACGAGCCTGATTCATCCAGCATGCTTTTCTTAAATTGGAAAATGTCCTCCTTTTCTACATCTGTGCACAAATGTCAGCACCCACGATTTTCCTCCTCCTTTCACAGAGTTTTCACCCCCCCCTCTTTTTCTTCATTCTGAACCCGCTTTCAATTCCCTGTGCGTGTTGACAGACAATCTCATCTAGGTGACCTTGCTTTCTTCCTGTGTTTCCAGGTTTGGTGGAGGTTGTTGGGAGATGGGGGGGTGGGTGAGAGGTCAAAGGTCGGCCCTGTGCTCGGTGATGTCTCTGCCTCTGTCAACACAACCTCTGCTCTACAACAGCATTTCCCCTGGACCCGCACTAAGCGCCGAGGTAGGGGTGATGGGGGAGAAGTCAATTAGCTGCACTGTTGTGGGCTGACATAGCACAGAGCGAGGACTTCCCATCATGCATCATGAATCTGTAGTCCATCCAGTGCCCGAAATATACTCTTTGACTCTGATAGATGAAGTAATCCACTGGTAATGCATATTTGGTGTCACATACGTTTTTGTACTCACACATTTACAGTACCAGCCTCTAGCTTCCTTTACAATATTTAATATCTTTATTGAACAGAAACACTGTTGGAATAAGATTTTATAATATTCTGATGTCTGACAAACTCAAGGAAGACCTGAAATAGTGGTTTTATTGCATGGCACAAAAAAATGGAAAATTCCACCTTATTGCAGTATGAGCTTAATCGCTGAAACAAACGCTTATATATTTAGATATTCTGTGTGTGTCTGGGGTCACTAATTAAAGATTTTATCACAATGGATCACCTATTGCAATATCAATTAATCAATTACTTTCTTTGTCCCTAAAGGGCAATTGTGCTATAGACTAAATTAACACAACATACACATAAAAACATAAAATCATTAACAAAAATAATAGATAGAAACAAATCTAAAATAAAAGAGTATCAATGTATAGTAATGAATTATGGGAGCTATGTCCGTTTTTTAAAACAACTAGAAATAAAGATCTGATGCTGTGGATCTGATGCTGTGGATGATTACTGACTTTTAGACTTTTATGTTGAGTGATTTACCTTCATACATTTAGCACCACGTTCATTCAGGATCTGATCTCAATAAAAGCCAGCGCCATCATATGATGCTTTAATTACTCAGATTTTCCTCAAGATTTTTAACCTAAACTATGGAAAAATCACTAAAACTGAAGTGGTAAAATTGTCAAATTGATGAACATCACAGTTAAATCCGTTGTTTAATCCTGCTGTAGACTGCAGGCTGTGTTTGACTGGTCATCATAGCTGCATTCTTGGCCCTCTCTACATGTGTAATTCTAAACTCGCAGCCCAGAACATGTCCAACAAGTTAAACTATAACAGCGAGCCAGTAATATAAACCTGGACAGATGTGCAGCAGCCGAGTCCTGAAAGCAGCCTTATAAGGTTTTTTTTTTTTTAATTTTCCCTTGCCTCAAG
This sequence comes from Eupleurogrammus muticus, assembly GCA_036785175.1. Classification (NCBI taxonomy): domain Eukaryota; kingdom Metazoa; phylum Chordata; class Actinopteri; order Scombriformes; family Trichiuridae; genus Eupleurogrammus; species Eupleurogrammus muticus. The sequence continues at coordinate 2,225,152 of JAYKQN010000009.1, read as the reverse complement.
TTTGACCTTTGACCTCTAACCCGGGGTCACGTGTAGGCGGGATCCAAACTCCTGTCCGGCCTTTCCACATCTTCTCAGACATCAAAAACTGCAGGGCCGGGTCAGGCCTTAACACGTCCCCGTCAGCGCTCTCTGACCCCGGCGCCCAATCCTCAGCATTTTATGATCTGCTCAATACACTGTGATCAATGCTCTTTAACAGTTTTCGTTAAGCAGACTTCCTCTGGAAGGTCAAAGGTCACGGTGATTATGAGCATGCCATCGGTGACCTCCCCACCTCCTCTGGAGCTACCCTCTCTCTTTTTCTCTTTGACCCCGCTCCGTCCAAACATCCCGCAAGGTGCTGGGAGCCGCCTGTCACGGTGATTGATTGTCCCTAAATACAGCAGGACTCGAACGGCGGCCGGTTTCCGTGGTAACTCACAGCGAGCTGCGTGTATGTTTGTGTATGTGCCTGTGGTCTTTATTAAGATTGGTCGGTCTCATACACACGAGCCTCGCCCTACAACCCTTCCCCGTATAGAATACCACGCAAACCCAAATATTGGTTCGTCATCTGCCGCCTGCGTGTGTGTGTGTGTGTGTGAGCGAGATGAGGACGACGTTTCAGCAATAAGCGACAGAGAGGAATATGTTTTCCTTTCCACGGTCAGGAGGATGGAAAAAATCGGAGGTGTAATGACTCTATCCGTGAAATGGGAGTTAAAGCATAATAATCATTAAGAGGCGACCACACACACACACACACACACACACACACACGCGCACACACGAGAAAAGACACATCACATATCACCAGCTGCTACATCCCACCCTATACCTATACAGGTCATCATGCAAAACCATGCAGAGACTCCGAAAATTGTTTCCATCTTTTCGCCTTTGTTAGTCCTCTCCAGTCCTGGTAAGTTCTGCGTAAAGAAACCATCATCATCATCATCATCATCATCATCATCATCATCAGCTCTCGTGCATCTACGCACGCTCCCGCCCGTGTTTGTCTCGCACGCCGGCGGCGCGTTTGGACGGTGAAGTGGCCCTTATGGTCCGGTCTTCCATTTTAAGAGATGAGCACTAATGACTTGCTGAGCCACCAGCCTGACGGGCAGCATGGGAAACGACGCGGCTCAGCGGCTACTCCACTCCGTGTGCGTCTCACACACACACACACACACACACACACACACACCACCACTATCAGCTCCTTTAGTTCGGGGGGGTTTATCCGACACCGTTCCTGTTCGTGCCTGCTTTATTCCTCCCACTTCTCTTATCTGCCGCCATGTTGGCTGCCGGTCCCCGGGGTGAATCCCTGCAGGTTCTGATAGCTAGATAAGAGTTATATGTCCATCTTTCCCTCTGTCTCCTTTTTAAGGCTCTTGTTTCATCGCAGCTGTCCACTTTTCCGTCCCGTCCCCCCCCCCCTCCGTCTACTTGTCTCTGTCATTTTAACCTTCACTCTCTGTCTGTCTGTGCCTGTCAGTCTTTACCCTCCTCTCCACTTTTTTCCCGCTTTCATCATGGCTGTGTTTTTCTGCCGAGGTGAGTGTTGATAGCTCCCATATTTTCTCCCACAGCCTTTCTCTTCTCTTGCCCTTCCTCTCATCCCGTGTTCACTCTCCTGGAACAAATCAGACAACACATCATAGCCAAATAGGCTATTTATCCCCTGTCTTTTTTTTTTGCGGTAACACTTAACTACAGCACTATCACCATGGCATCTTGGACATCTAAAGCCATTTTTCAGGCCAATCAGGGGCCATACGCCTCATAGCACAATGCAGAATAATTAAGTTTGGTTGGTGGTCAGAAATATATACCAGGATACCGTAAATGAGCAGGACTGATTTATGGCACTATTGATTTACATTGTTTTTGCAAAAGGGAGCCAAAAACACAGATTCCAATCGGTTTATTGGACCATACCAAATTGAACTGGTTTAACTGAATGTCCATAACATGTATTATTCCTCAATGTATGTTGATTTTGCTGAGATTATGCAAAAATATGTGCATTTCCTTTAGTACAAATTCATTATAAGGAGACAGAAGATTACATTTAGAGGTTAACTGAACTCAATGCAAAGACTAGAAACTGGTGAAACTGTAAGTCTGGTTAAAGACAAAAAAAAATCCATTTCCTAGAACCACAGACTTCATGTGCTCGCGGTCACACAACCTCATGGTGCAACAAGACTCCAGGAAGTCCGGTAGTCCTGCACATGACCCCCGGTAGAAACCGCAATTTGTTGTTTTTAATCTGATTTTAAGGGAACAGAAACAAATGAGACATAAACAGATGACTAGTGAAAGATAAGAAATATCCAAACACAGACCAATAAATAAGCAAACACTGGTGCAGCAAACAGAGTAGATCAGTTTATCATCGGACACACTGGCCTAAGAGTGACTGGTGTTGACGCATGCATTCTGCTTGTTGCCTTTTATTCCTACAGGATCCACTGACATGTATCAAGCATTTAATGTAAACTCTATATCCAAGAAAACCAAATAAAATATGAAACTTGAATCTCATTCATGCCGTGGCCTTCTCCTTCTCCTGGTGCAAAGCTACGATGCTCTACGTCCATCATGGTTCTCGGGCAGCGATTATTCCTGCCTGCCCGCCGTTTTTCCGAGGGGAACGTACATTTCCCGTGTGCTCACGACCCTTCGGCTGCAACAGTTCCACTCCTCTCTTGAAAATACAGCCAGGAAAAACAAATGACATCCTTTTTTTTAAATTTAGAATCCAGGGTGATTTTTTTTTCTTTCCTCCCCTCCATTCTCGTTCTAGATCGGATCGTGATGGATCCATCAACGTCTGCCTCGCAGTTTGAGCCAATTGTCCCGCCCGGCCGTGATTTGATGGCTTCCATATGAGAAGGTATCCTCTTATACTATAATGGGAGCTGCAATCAGTATCGGTGTGTGAACAGTGGCTGACGTGCTGCCATAAAAGCACATCGGAGCAGACGCTTGCAGGCTCAGGCGTGCACGGGCAACTGTGAAGACATGCATGCCTGTACACACTTCTCTGTTTGACTGAACCCAGACAATAGGTTACAACACACACACATGTTCGCCATCCCTTATCATCGCTCCGCGAGACGTTTCGCGTTCACGGCGAAGGTAAATAAAAGGCCCCGTCCTTCCCAATCCTGGCTCAAATCCATCAGCTCCGTCACTACCGTCAACGAAAAAAATCAGCGGAGGACGGCGATCCCAGGCTTGGCAGGCGTGGAAACAATTTAGAAAACGTCACAGGGAACCACTCCAGAAATAGAGGCTTGCACCGGTGTTACAGTGAAGAAAGAAAGCCACAAGTACAGGGGGATTGTAAGCATAATGAAAAATAATACACCATGGGAATGGAAAGCTCGAATCCTAAAGGGCTGTTAAACCGTGGCAGTTGTGAAATGACTAAACACAGGAATCATACACAGTGTACCGGGAAAGGTCAACTGTGTGTTATAAGGATCACAGAGAATAAACGATAGCGTGCTCTCATAAACAAGCAGAGGTCTGTTTTAGCCTCACATTTAACCTCATGGGGGTCAGACAACAATGAACCCAAATCCCAGGGTGGTCAGCGAGAGTGTGATTCTACTTACTGAAGTTTATTTGCTGAAAGTCAAATTCCTGTGTGAACTTTCCCCAAAAAAACAGCAGCGGTTCACAAACTAGTTCTCTGGACTGACCCAAATTAGACCTGGATCTGATCAGATTTTGTCCCACATATGATAAGGTTTTTTGCTTTTACATGTTGTATTAGAGTGGAAGTGGATGGAACGCATCAGCAAAATAGACATCCACTCTATCCATGTCGTACATATGGATGGAATTATAGTGAAAATAATTGATTCATGTTTTTGGGGTTTTTTTTGTTTGCCAGCGAGCCCCTGGAGCCCCTTTAAGGACCTCGGGGTTTCCCCGAACCCTACTTTAAAAAACACTTCTCGTCTTCATGGATCCACAAAAAAAAGAAAAAAAAAAAAAAGGAACTTCCTCCAGATCCGGACTGGGACCCCGGCTGCCGTTCGGGAGCCGGAAGCCGGACACACGCACGGTTGAGAAACGTCGATTTCACAGCTGATCGCCATTAAAAGGTTGGGATTTTTACAAATTTACAATTTGTCAAAACAACAACTCGGGGTCTTAGCTAATGCAACATTAGCAGCTTCGTCCCCAGGGCCGGGCCATGACGTGAATAAAGCAACGCGCCAAGATAGTTAGCAGGAACACATCCAGGTTTCTGCTGGTCCTCTGCTGCTGATTGAAACAGGCTGATCCTCTATCGTTTCACTGTGAAAAACCCACTTGCTGTCACTTTTAGATCACACGGACATGTACTACTACTGCTACTACTACTAATACTGCTAATACTGCTACATGTGTAAAAGGTTATAAGCCAGACATTTCTGTTACTGAGATGGAGTTGGAGAGGTGTATATACATATATACACTACACACACACACACACACACATATATACATATACATACATATATACACATATATATATATACACTACACACACACACACACATATATACATATACACACATACATATATATACATATATACATACACATATACATATGTGTATATATACATATACACACACACACACACACACACACACACACACACATATACATATGTGTATATATACATACACACACACACACACACACACACACACACACACACACACACACACACACACACATATATATATATACATATATATATATATATATATATAAGTAAAGTTTAGCAGGGGAACAAAGCTGCCAGTTGTTAATTTCATTGTCAAAGCCATTTTTCCTTTTTTTCAGAATATGCACTGGATAATACAACTCATAAAAACCTACTAACGCTAATTGATTTAAATAATTTAATAACTTTACTTTATTTAAGAGCGCATAAATCGTAGACCAATTGATCAATGGCATTAAAAAGAAAAAAAAAATTTAAGATGGAGAAACTTGCCAAAAGATATCTCAGAGAAAATGAGTTACCGCAAACAAACAAAAGTGCAGAGAACAAAGCTTTTCATTAGCATTGATGATTAATTAGCAGAAAGGATTAGTATGAATATGTATAACACATAAATCTGTGGGAGCGAGAGATTAACATCTCTGCATTGTTACTAGACAGGTGTAATATCTGAAAGGATTAAAAAAAATCTAATTCTATTCATTCTGAGGTATTAATCTGACCCATCGTAACCTGAATTAAAATCTGTCTTATCTAAATACACAATATCTCAATCTCACTATGGAAGGGCAACAAATATGCTATAAAACGCCAAGTCTGAAGTCAAGAGAAGGAAATGTCAATTATTTGTGTGGGCAGATAAGAATGGTAATATCCTCATATTTAACTGAATCTGTTTATCACACTAGTTCAGGTTGTGTGTGTGTGTGTGTGTTGTGTTGAGATGCAAATGAGAGTGAGCTCCGTCTGATCGGGTTCGACCTGAGGCTCCTCATAGACGGATCTGCCATGTCTCCCTTACACGCCACTAAATCTGGGCCATAATCACACACTAATTCACACACTCATAAATCTTCCCCCCTGCCCGAGGCTCTGATGTCTCACACACACACACGCACACACACACACACACGCATAATGTTCATCATAAACTACTGCGGCAGGATATTTTTAACAATTCATTTCAATGGCTTTTCGGTGCCAAGGTTTGAGGCCTTTGAAGTTCGAGTGGAAGTGCAGGAGAGAGCGCGTTAAATGTCACTTTGCTCATTGGCTGCAGAGGTCTACGAGCTCTAAAGCATTCAGACGGCTTTAAAATTAAGCCCCGCTAAAAACACAATATAACGGAGGGGGAAAGGGGGGGATTTGTCGGAAAAAGAAAAGAAGATTTTAAGTGAATTTGTTAGGGGCGGGATCGCATTCCAAAACATTTATCAAATCTGTTACAGGACATATATTTCGGTCGTTTATGGCGCCTGGGAGGATAGAAAAATAGCGTGGTATGTTTATGAAATGAAGAACAGATCCGTTGCGGAGAGAAACTCAGGACAAACTGACATGAGAGCTCCACTTCAGGGGGATATAAAGTCCTGGCGTGTCTCACACTTCAAACAACACGTACACTTTTAAAAAAAAATATCCAAACATTATTCCCCTTTCTACTCTGCTTTTTTTTGAGAAACGTAAGGTCAAAAGAGAAGGGTATACACAGGAAGGGATGGGGTAGATTTATACAGGGATGAGCACAGAAAACGTTAAGCAGGAACACAGGGGACGTGAAACAGAGATTGCCTCATGCCTCATCCATTACCAGAGTATTCTGCATGATTCTGCAAATTACTGCAAAGCCTGGATCATCCTCTTCATTTATTATTTCCAACTTCCCTTCTTCTTCTATGTAATACCACGGAAATAAAAGAGCGAGACCTGAGAATAAACAAACACCCACAGAAGTGAATTCACTCACAGCTCATGCAACTGGACATGGCAGATTTAACATTGGGGTGTAAGGGGATCGATTTTGGAGTCTAATTCGATTTTGGAGTCTAATTAACTAAACCCAAATTTTATCAAGAGACCATTAGTGTGTGTGTGGAGTGACAGATTACTATTATTTTAAAAAGTCCATCTTGTATGATATCAGAGTTCGGGCTAAAGTACATACATATTTTCTATGGAATTTTCTATAGTAGGACAATTCCTACATTGTGATAAGAACCACTTTGTCTAACTTTTATCATTAAGGGTTGGGGAGAAGTGGCTTCAGCCTTTAGCCTGATATGTATGAAGCCTTCATGCAAGAACCCGTTACACGCCTTTTACTTTGAGAAGTCAATAAAAGATGTCGGATTGGTAACTGTATCTGGTCCGGGGGGGGGGGGGGGGCAGTTCTGCTCCTGGTCCTGGAGGGCCGGTGTGGCTGCAGGTTTTTGTTCCAACCAAGCGGTTACACACCTGATTCTACTAATCCACCACCAGAGATGCTAACGCACCTTCATTAGTAGAATCCGGTGTGTTCCAGCTGCCTGCTTGGAACCCCCCCCCCCCCCCCCCGACAGATTTTATCAGCTGCCAATTACAGTTTTCATTTCAGCTTACAAGAACAAGGACTGAATTTAAGGCAAAAATTACTGTTATCATCAGTTGCGGTTCCCTCCACCTGGTTTTATTCATAATTTCAATATGTGCATAAAATAAACCTGAGGGTTAACCAACAAAAATGGTCCAAACAGACTTGGCAAATAAATAAATAGAGAAATAGATTAGAAACAAACTGGAGAGTTCAGTAGATGATATGAAACCTCAGTGAAAATGTGCTGCATCCACAGCCTCCTCCATTATAGTTGTACAATTATAGCGTTATGAATGGCTACAAACTGTGAGTGATGCACAAGAGGAGAAAATAAGAGAGAAGGAATCTGGAGGAGTGAGCGGCCCTCCTCCTCCTCCTCCTCCTCCCCCCCATCAGTCTCCAGCACATTAATTGAGTTTGGATGGATCGGAGATCGATGGCGGGGAGGCCCCTCGATTGCTCAGCGGTAAGAGGGATTAAAATTTGAAATCAATTAGTTTTGTGTCTGCGAACCCTTACCTCTGCGGGAAAGAGAAAATCAATTAAGGAAATTAAAAGTTGAAGCAGCAACATGAAAGTCGTTCTCAACGAGCTCCTCCACTTTCATCTCGGCCGGAGCTCTGATGCCGAGTGGCACCGGGGATCAGATGGTGTTTTTTTTTTTTTTTTTATCTCGGTTGCTTAAAAGAAGTTCGCCCCCCCCCCCCCCGGGAACAGAGGGGAGGTCTCCTTTGACCTTTGAACTTTTGGCCTCTGAAGCGAGTGGCCAGACACACCTGGCTCTTCACACACACAAAGCCACACACATGCTGGGATAAAATGAAACTGCAGCTACTGTTCAAGCTATGGTACAAATATCTGGATCTAGCTTAGACGTATGTGTGTGTGCCTGTGTGTGTGTGTGTTGTCAGAAATCACCATCCCAGCCCCTCAGCAGCTCCTAATCACTGAGAATAGCGGCAGACGTCCGGCGGTACGAACAAGAGATACAGAGATAGAGAGGTTAGAGGTAAAGAGACGCGGCGTCTTTTTGGGAAGAGGACGCCGTGTTCTGCCTAGCAACAGACCACACAGCTCAGTCAGTCAATGGCAGTCGCCCTCGTCTCTGCGGGGAATCATCACCGGGGGGTCAGAGGTCAGCCAGAGACAAAATAGGACCGGGATTAGATATCAATGTGACACACACAGACAGACAGACACACACACACACACACACACACACACACACACACACACACACACACACACAGACACATACATGTAAAGAAGCGCATCTATTTTTATCTCTTTTTTTCCCCCGTTTAAAACAGTCTTTTGATAAGAGCTGCTGCTATTGATGCAAGGTCATTGTGTCTTTGGTGGATTTTCAGTGCCAGAAAACCTCTTTGTGGAAATAAAACTATTCAAGAGGGAAGAAAAAAAAATACAGACAAAAGTACGGACATTGAAAGCTAAATTCTACTGCTGTGTTGTACGTAGTGTTGTTCTGTTTCCAACATGCTCTTTTTTTTTTGCCTGTTGGCATGTTTTCCGTTCCTGTCTGACAAGCTGCTGGGTTGCTGGAATATTTCCATCCACAGGATCCGCAGCCAGAGCTGATGTTCATGCAACAAACATCCTAAATTCTTTGCCTTGCCTTTAACCTTCCTGAATAAATAGTATACAAGCTGTGAAGGGTTTATATTTCAGTTTATTTATATCGCATCTCGGCTACGAGCATCTAAGCGTTTAGTTTTCAAGAGACGTTCCAATACTTTTTTATGTTGGCTGCATGATTGTGATAAGCTGTGATACGTAAATCTATAGGATTCTTCACTTTTGGTAATAATGGCTTGTTTGGTTCATATTACTTCGTTTACTATCACAGAGACCTGAAGAAACTAGGAAATAATTAGTTCTTCTTCTTATTGACTTAAAATGACTTAAACCAATCAATCAAAATATCTGAGGATTAATATAATATTTGGCAACGAATTGATTTATTTGCAGCGCCACGTGCCACAATATTTGCTCCATACGTGGCAGTAAATAGATCATTAGACTGCTTTACCAGCAAACTGCTGCAAAGTCTCATACCAGAACAGTCCAGGATGAACACACAAACCTCCACACGCCGAGTACGCTGTGTTTATTATATCATGCTCTGATCATAATTGCCCTGCACTCACAATGTGCTTCTAATGCCGTATAAGCACCACTTATAAGTGGTTATAGCAGTAGCACACACACACTCCACACACTGGTGCATAAAGTAGCTCTTATGTCAGTAAGAGAGAGAGACGGGGGGAAACGCTCCTCCACACTGTCTCCCTTCAAAAGACGGAAACAGGCTTTGATATCAGTGAAGAGAAGTTCGCTCGGAGCCCAGTTGGAAGTAATCTATTCTATACATATGAAAACACACAGAGCCATTTCCCTGCTCCGCACTCGTCCACGCGGCACAAAAAGGAACGGCACAGAAGAGCGTGATGGAATGAGAAGTGGGGCACGGGGTGAGGACGTAGAAGGATATGGAGGGGGGGGGGGGGGAGAGAACGAAGACAGCGGCGGAGAAAAATCATCTCGTCGCAAAAGCATCTGCACCTGAGAGCAATTTGTCCCCCAATTTTGGGGGCTTAATCACACTATTGAAGTGTGTGTGTGTGTGTGTGTGTGTGTGTGTGTGTGTGTGAGTGTGTGTGTGCACACGCAGCAGCAGCGGCATTCGCACGGGTCTGGAGGGAGTTAGACACGCGGATGATGTCTTCTGGGAAAGCTGCAGGGGTCTTTGAAGAGATACCCAGGCACACTAGAGGCTGGGGGCCCTCCCATTTCTAGCACAGCAAGTGTGTGTGTGTGTGTGTGTGTGTGTGTGTGTGTGTGTGTGTGTGTGTGTGTGTGTGTGACCCAGGCTCCACCATCTTCTGACATGAGTGTTTTTTCTTTTCTTTTTTTATATAATACTCCACAGGCTCTCTTTCATGGTCTGGGCACTAAGCATTTCCCCCTCTCTCCTCCTCCATTCTTTTTTTCTGGTAAAGTTGTTGGGTGGAGCTGTACTTGTGGGCCAGGGTGGTAGAGATAGAAAGAAAAAATGATATAAAGAAATGAAGAATTGCCCTAAACTTATCCGTGTGTGTCTTATCTGTGTGTCACAAACAAGGCATTAGCCCCTGGAGCGCAGCCAGACGTGGTTCTCTATGATTGGGTTATAATAAAAACTGTCCTCAGATCGGATGAGATGATGGAATGAACATGGAGGAGGAGGAGGAGGAGGAGGAGGGAGCTTTGCGGTGAGGAGAGTTTGCTTAAAGCGCTGAGCTGTTATTGCAACGGGCGGCTCAGGAATGCGAGCGCTCACTACACCGACCAGAGAACGAGGGAGGGCGAGAGGAAAAGGGAAGGAGGGAGAGAAGAGATCGGTAAACCAGAGCGCGACCAGGCTAACCACATTATGTCATCAGGCCTTTATGATCTGCTAATCACCGAAATCGTATTGAAGAAAAACACTCTGGTTCCAATTAGGCTCCGAAAACGCTGTTTGACTTTCAGATATATAGGTTCCATATCTGGGAATGCTGATTGTCAAAGCATGTGGACGTAAAAAGCCTGAGACGGGCATTCGCTGCGGCCAGCGCTGATGACAAACTCGGGCACATGTCCTAATTCCGGAATACATGATGGCTAAAATGGTGTATTGTTTGCATTCCACATAATTTCACCGCAACATAGTTTAAATATTACCAGTTGTGTGCATGACATTAATTTGAACATAATGTGCAGGCGACTGTGATCCTTTCCTTCGTGAACTGGACATATTAAGAAAACATGTCAAGAAAAAAAAAAAAAAAAAAGGAACACTGACAAAAACACGAAGCAAACATAATAGCCATATGCGTTAATGGCCCAGTAATTTCAAAGTAGCAGTGACTGTGAGGTTGCACAGAGCTGTATGTCTGCTTTGAGCTTAAAAAAAAAAAGGTCACGCTAGCCTGGAAACATGCTCACAGAGACGCTAACATGCTGAGCCCGCGGCATGTGGACCAGCTGAGGTTTAGCGTTTCGGCATGCTAACTCACGCTAATTGGCGCCACCGACCGAAAATTTAACAGAACGCAATTAGCTTTGCAGATATTTGGACATAAACCCCAAAATTAATAATAATAAAAACCCTTCGCTGATGGGTTGCTCCAGAGGAAAAAAAAAAAAAGTTTAAAGATCATTAAAGTTATTACAGTGGAACTTTGCAATCCATCCAACAGATGTTCACTTCGGAGCCTATTATGCTGCTATAGGATTAGAACGCATCACATGGTCTAAGCTTCTCGCACTCTTCGTACTCCTCATTATACGTACACATTCATGTGTCATTAGAGCACGTTACTAACTCATGTTCCCCACAGTCGTTCTTGTCCTGCAGATCGTGGCCTGATTCCAGGGTCCAGCTTGACATCAACTATTATTATTCCCATGACTCATATTTCTGATTTGATATTTTATTCCTAATGTTGTTATTGCTCTCTCTCTCTCTCTCTCTCTATCCAACTGGTTGAGGCAGATGGCCGCCCTCCTAGAGCCAGGTTCAGCTCGAGGTTTCTGCCCATTAAAGAACCATCCCGTCGCCAGGTGCTCGCTCCTGGGGGAATATTACGTCTCTGTTTGTAAATATTATGAAGAGCGCGGTCCAGCCCTGCTCTATTATGAATAGCATAACGAGATGACTTTTGATTCGATGCCTTATTAATAAAATTGAAACGCAGCAGTTCTGCAGAAGCTTCCCTCTCTCATCCTGTTCAATGCCACATTCCTTTGTTTTTTTCTTCTGCAGACATGACTTCTATTGCAAATCTGTCCATCCTGCTAAGAGTTTTTCTTGTTTGATGACAGGGGATGTTGCATTGCTGTACACACTGTGTTTTTGCACCAACCAAGCAGTTACACACCTTCATTAGTAAAATCAGGTCTGTTATTGCTTGGTTGGAACAAAAAAGCTGCACCCACAGGACCAGGGTTGGAGACTCCTGCTGTACAGACTCTCCCCCTGAGGCAAATCTGTGATTTGTGATTTTCGGCTACGTGCATGCAACTGACTCGACATTTCACATTTCACTCAAAAACCTTTTATGTGAACTTCAAGACAGGGCTATAGAGGAAAATGTCAAGAGTTCAACCTGGTCAAAGGAAGTTCTAAGGACTTATCTTTGAACCATGAAGCCCTACAGGCCCTGCTCTCTGTCACCACCAATGGTCGGTCTGGTGGGTCACGTGGTACCGAAAGTTTGGTTTTCTGGTTTGGTTTCATCCACCCCGCTCCAACATGGCCGCCGTGCTACTACACTGTCATTTCATGCTGGATGTAATAGCATTATGAGATCAGTGTCTAGACAACAAAACCTCAGAAACCGCAGAAGGGGAAGACAGCGGTCACTGCACAACGCTGCATCAGATTTAATCCAATTAACTTTTTGTGCTGTTTGGGCGACTGGAAGAGCCTGAAGAGCAAAGATACGGTGGTACAATCCCACCCCCCCCAGACATGCCAATGTTGATTATTTGATTAGGTACTTTTAATTAGCGGCCAACACATCCAGAAAACGTTCGGAGACAAATCACTCGGAGCAGCAAGAATCCAAGGGCGGAAGGGAGGGACCTGGGCGGCGCTAAGCCATCCATCACCCTGTCTCCAGAGGTCTCTAATTAGCCGGGGCCAATCAACGGGGGCGATCCATCAGGCCTCACGTCAGCCTCGGCCAATGGCAGCGCTGCATCAGTCAGCCGTCTGAGGCCGCCCGAGCCAATGGATGATGGAGGGAAAGCGAGGGCTGGCTGCCAGGGATGCAGGGCTTTTAGAGGACGAGGGGTGGAATGGGCCGTGACAGCTTTATTAATCCCACGCTTAAACGGCCTCCGAGGAGAGGCAGAGAAATGTCAACGTGGAGAGGACGATTACGAGGGATATCGATCCTCCTTCCTTCCCCACCGAAAGAAAAGAAAACACTTATCACTGCTGCATCTCTCTAACCTTCCGTTTGTTTTTCTACAGCCATACAAGTCTATCTCCCAGTGTCCTTTCTGGTTTCTCAGGTGTCTCTTTGCAGGACTATCTCCTACCTCCGTAACGCTCCGCTTCCCTGGCTGTTTCCCTGGTGCTATTTCCGGAATTTGATTCTGTGCCTTGGATCGGGTTCCTCATCCTGCAGGAGTTTCAGCCTCACCTTGTGTCTCTTTATTTCCCTTCCCCTCTCTTTCTTCCGTGTGAATAATGTGTTTTCCTGTCTCTCTCTCCTCCTCCTGTGTGTACGTGTGCGCCGCGAGTCTCCCCTGTGTGCAGTCTGTCCTCCTCCCAGGTCTCCATGGCGATGGAGGTCACACGGCTCAGGTCCTGTTCTGCCTTGGCAGCACCTGGCATCCCATTCGTCAGATTCTCCGTATACATTATAAAGCCGGGATCATTTACTGTAGTTTGAGTTCTACTCCGTACGCACACATCATCAATTATTTTTTCCAATTTAAAGGCTTGTTTTAGGCTTGACACTCTTCCACCTATAACTTAACGCTTCCTGAAGCCTGCTCCCATAGATCCCGGTGGACAGGTGGAGGAAAAAAAAAAAAGAGGAAGCTAGGATGCTCTGCCCCCCCCCCTCACTCATTCTATTCTCCTGCCTGTGCTGCCTCTTGGGTTTTTGCTGGCAGTGCATCAGCTTTACAGCAATACAGATAATGCTTACCCAAGGCCCTTCTCTGGCTTCGGACCATCAGGACTATTGTGGCAGGGGAGAGGACAGGCTAAAATAAATTAACTAAACAATCAGCAATGGTGGAAAAAAAACGGGCCATGATTTAAACAAAAAAAAGTAATGAAGGCAAAAATCATTAGGATTATATTTCGCTAATGGTAATTGCTTGCTCGTATTGCTTTTTAAGTGTTTTTTTCCATCATTAGAAAGCCAGACAGGCTCGGAGGAACAAAGTGGTAAAGAGGGAATGACAGCTCCAGACCTGCTAGGTCACCCACTCGCTGCCCACACGAAGACTGTGGTGATATTAACGCTCAGCAAAACGCCTCATGCTAGTTGTATGGCACCTTGTTTTTTACTGAAGCTTCCATCACACTATGGCACAGAAACACTGACTTCATGCTTTCCTTCCTACTCGCTTTTTTTTTTTGTTCTATTAAAGTAAGGACATGCAATGAGACAAGTACAGACAGGAAAGGGAAGACTGCTGTAGGAACACAAACTATCACTTAAAAAGTTTTTAAAAACCTGCCTTTTTCAAATGTTTTATAAAGAGGGAAATGCTTTCAAACGAAATAATGCATGTTTGTGAGAAACGTGGGAGAAAACTCTGCAGAACACCTTTAATTTTGGTTTGAGTACTATACTTTTAAAGTATATAAATGATGTGAGCTTGTTTGCAACTTGCTGAATCAGCGGATCACTCGTCCTATTGGCCATTAGAGTGATGTTGCTGTGTTCCAGATCTCAGCGATTTCTAGTCAATTCATTCATTTCATGGCGAAACGCTTTTACCAAATTTAAACAAACAATCTGCTATTTACGCCACGCAAAGTGAATCACATGCAAAAAAAAACAAAAAAACAAAAAGGAATTAGGCAGACACATTGTTTGCTACTTTCTACATTGTTCACATGCTTTTCTCTTTGTGCTTTAAGGCAGAACATGATGGAAATACGAGGCCATGATCAAAAATAAATAAATAACTATATGAAAATATATATGCCAGTAAATGCCAATATTTATTTAGTTTTTCAAATTACTCATAATTCAGAAAAAACATTTATTTATTGTTTCTTAATGTATTTGTTCTTTTATTTTCACCTCATAAAAAGGGTTACCCTAACCCTAAACACAAATAATAAGTAAATATATTATATTAATTTATATTTAATCATGTGATTATTCCTCAAATGGTTCTACACTGTCAGTGTGTTACTTATGGGGGAATTATTTTGATTTGTATTTTTCGCAAACAGGTATAAAACAGACAGTATATCTAATAGAAAAATAATGAGATATTGTGCTAGTTGGAGCAAAAATTATCATGTTCAGCCCATACATATGTACAAAATAGGTAAATGTGTAAAATCTTAGAAATTTTAATTATTACTTTTTAATATGGAATAATGCTTACAAGCATACAAGTCCAGTTCTTTATAGCTCACCGAGAATGATTGATTGTACTTGTGTTTAAATAAAATAATTATAGTGAAAATAATTTACCCCCCCCCTTTTTTTAATTTTTCTGGAGACACCCCCATAAGGACCCCACGTTGAGATCCACTGCTGTAAAGTATTAATGTGAAGTAACACACAACCCTTGCTTCCTGGTGCCCTATTTTCAGCCACACACACACACACACACACACACACACACACACACACACACACACACACACACACACACACACACACACACACACACACACACACACACACTCTGACGCTGTGGGTGAACCTGGGCGGTGTTTCCTGATGTCATTAAGTGTGGGTTCTCCTGGGCCACATCGCCACGTCTCGCTCGGCTCCAGCTGCAGCTCGGGCCAAGTCCAGTAATCACCGCTCACCAGGTCCTGTGGGCGGGGGCCAGCTCGCTCACGGCCCCCGCGTCAATCAAGTCCGGTCAGGAGCGAGCAGCGATACCAACGGAGTTGCCTCTGAGCCCAGACGCATTACACGAATTGAGAAGGTTTACATGAATTGGCAGCAATGATGAACAGATGTCTACTTGCCAGCAATGACTTCTCTTGATTTTTCGCGAGCCAAACGTCGGGAGAGAATTTCCAAGCCGACATTTTGAATAGAAATTGTCCCCCCCCCCGGGTAAAATGGTGGACTGCTGAAAAACCACAAGGCCCTCTGGAGTTTCCTTCTGCTTTATTCATTCATTACCGGCGTAGCTGCAATCGGAGCTGACCCCCTCACCTGGCCCTCTTAGGGACCGCTGGTCCAAAGCGTATTCTCTATCGGCCATCGGTTAAACGTATGAGCCGACAGGATGTGACCACACAGACCCACTCTACGTGAGATTTTATAGGGTTCAGTGAAAAAGGAAAAGGCAAAAGAACTGGGGAGAAGCAAACAAGCCTTTAAAACTTACAGGAGCTGTTTGTTTTGTCGCGTTAATTGCAGCTCAATCTACAGGAAATGGTATGTAAGTGGTTCTAAATGTTGACCAGAAATAGCAGATTGGGGGGGGTTATCAGCATCTGGCTGGAACAATGGAGGACATTTTATTTCATAAGGGTGGTGGTGCAAGCAATGTTTGGTTTAAAAGGATGGATATTTGGATTTCTGTTCAATATATGTCCTATAATAAACAGTCAGCAGGAAGATACAAAGCAGAAATACACCCACAGGCCACTTTATTAAGTGCTCATCAATGCAAATTTATAATCAGCCAATCACATGGCAGCAAACCAATGCATTTCGAACATGTGGACATGGTCAGGACGATGTGCTGCAGTACAAACTGAGCATCTGAACGAAAGAAGAAAGGTGATTTAATGGTTGTTGGCGCCAGGCGGGCTGGTCGGATCTACTGGGATTCTCATGCACAAACATCTCCAGGGTTTACAGCACATGTGTCAAACCCAGGTCCTGGAGGGCAGAGTGGGTCCAGGTTTTTGTTCCAACCAGGCAGTAACACACCTGATTGTACTAATCAACCATTACAGCTCTTGCTGAGGGCGTTCATTAGTAGAATCAGGTGTTACTGCCTGGTTGGAAGAAAAACCTGCACCGACACGGCCCTCCAGGACCGGAGTTTGACACCCCTGGTTTACAGAGAATGGCCCGAAAGGTTCTGTGGGTGAAGATGCCTTGTTGATGGCAAAGGTCAGAGGAGAACGGCCACACCTGGTCCACTCCTGTCAGCTGAGAACAAGAAACCAAGGAGACGATTCACACAGGTTCAAAAAATATGGACAATAGGAGATTGGGGAAAAAATTAGTCTGATGAGTCTCGATTCCTGCCACGACATTCGGGTAGTTGGCTCAGAATTTGGCATCAACATGAAGGCATGGATCCATCCTGCTTTGTTAAAGTCACTTAAATCACCATTCAGATGCTACGTGTCGACATGCCTCATTGCAGAGTGGATTAGAAATTAGTGTTAACGAGCAGTCGGACCGGTCTACTTAATAAAGTGGCCAATGAGTGTGTATAACAGCTGCATTTAAAAGCAGCAACACTACTAAATCTTGCTAAATATAATATGTACAAACACAGAAGTGGGAAAAATCACTTGTTTCCAGTGTTTATGCTAAGCTAAGCTAAGCGGCTGCTGGCTGCAGCTTTATATTTTGGCTACCGTACAGAGGGTGGTATCCATTTTCTCATGTGAACCGAAAGCAAATAGGGAACATCCCTAAATGTTGGACTATTACTTGGCTGTTATGACTGAAAAGAAATATGAAATTCATCAGATTCCATTTAATGCTGTCAAAAATGTGTCCTTGTTAACTTGAAAAAGCAAACAATGTTATGTCTTTGGTGCTGAAAATGTCGGAGATATAAATTCTTTCCCAGACATGCCGAATAAAAAAAAAAAAAAAAACTCCCCTACCGACGCTGCAGGTTTAGTGGTGGGGTATTCATTTCATACCTGGAAAAAAGGAAACTGCTAAAGCAGTCTTCTACAACATCAAAACACTGTCGACTTCTTGGCAGGCACAACTCAAACTGGCGTTTGGACGACGAGAAAGGAAGAAAAAAAAAAAGAAAGAGAAAGGAGAACAAACCGTCGTCTCGGGTTTACTGCCTTGGAGCGAGAGGGATCGAAATACAAGATACAGGCCCGAGTGTCTCGCGTCGCCGCCGAGGTTTATGCACCCGCTGTACGAGCGCTATTAAAGACAGAAGAAAGAGAGGCAGAGAGCAGAGACAAAGGAAAGAGAAGGGAGGGTAATTTAATTTCATCTGCACTAAAAGGCAGAGTGTTGGCACCGGTCAGTGATTCGCCTCGTTAGCTCCACGCCAGCCAACGCATATTTCACTGGTGAGTAATGTGGAAGATGGAGAGTTGCCCCCCCCCACTCCTCCGCCTCCTTTCCTCCTCTTCACCATTCTCCCTTTCTTCTTCTTTTTTTTTTTTTTTTTTAATTCCACCTCTCGCTTATCGGTATCATCCCCCAAACTGCCTTCATACATTTGATGTTTAAAACGTTTGGTTTCAAAGTGCAGATAGAGATCTCAGAAGCAGCACAGGACTTTAAAGGAAGGAAAAAAAAAACAGGAATGAAGGGGATGTTTTTAAGTGAGTGTGTGTGTGTGTGTGTGTGTGTGTGTGTGTGTGTGTGTGTGTGTGTGTGAGAGAGAGAGACGCAGTTCAATGGGTTATTGTAGCAGCTCCAGGAAGTGTAAAAGGATCAGCGACATTAAATGGCCAACAGGGTCAACTATCAGATTCCCCTAAAACAAGCCCGGACAATTAGAGAAAAACAAGACCAGACACACACACACACATGCACACACACACGCGCGCACACACGCATGCACACTTACACATTCACACATGCACACAGGACTAACTCACTGATACAGTGTGTGAAAGTATATTAATAAGAAAATAAAAGCAAAAAAGGCAAATGCACACACACACACACACACACACAAACACACACACACAGCTACTAACCACCCCACACACACACGTGCGCACACACACGCACACTTTAAAACACATTTACACATGCATGCAGGATTAACTCACTGATAGTGTGTGAAAGTATTCCACTTGCATCTTAATAAAATAATAAAAGCAAAAAAGGCAAACACACACACACACACACACAAAGACACACACAAAGACACACACACACACACGTAGCTACTAACCACCCCACACACACACATTTTTAAAAACATTCACACATGCACGCATGACCAACTCACTGATTCAGTGTGTGAAAGTATTTAACTTGTATCTGATTTAAACTAACAAAAGCAAAAAACATCAAATGTACACACACACACACACACACACACACACACACACTGTACGCCAGTGCCCACACACACACTGTACGCCAGTGCCCACACACACACTGTACGCCAGTGCCCCCACACACACACACACACACACACACACACACACACACACACTCACTTCTCACTTCATCACCCTGTGGGCTTGTTAAAAGGCAGTTTGCAGCGTGCTGTAAAGCGAGGCTCCAAGTCGCCGTGGCGACTCAGGTAACAAGTTGGCAGGGCTGTTTTCCTCTGCCGCTGATTGTGGGCGTTTTTTCACCGACGCCGCGGAGTCACTCGGCCCTGCTTCACACCGGTGTGTGAACAAGAGCGAAATGATGGAAAGGCTATTCACGTAGTTTCTGTTTCCTCTCTTCCTGCCTCTCTTGATGCTATTCTGAATACTGTTCCTGTTACAGTCATTAATGAACTCTGTCATTTAGGGTTTAGAGTTCAGTTATCTGGAGGCGGGGACGTACTGAGAGGTGAAAGGTCGCGTTGAGTCATAAGTGGGATGCAGAGGGGCTGTTAGACCAGCGGATCTGGATCAGCCCCCCCCACATGACCCTCATGAGGTGGACAAGCAGGAGAAGCCTGCTGGACTCGACTGTGTGTGTGTGTGTGTGTGTGTGTGTGTGTGGGGGGGGGGGGGGCACGATGGATCGATGGTGTTCAACACTCCAGTGGTCCAGTGGAAGCGGAGCTGTTTGATGAGAAGACTGGACACTGCAATGACTAGTGTCTTTTAATTACTTTATCGGTTTGTGTTGCATTTCCCATAAACAGCTTTCTCCTACAGAAAAATGTGTGTGCATGCTTTTTATTGACACGGTCTGGTGATGGATCCCTTGTTAACTGATCATTTGAGTTATATTTTTACTTAAATACATTCACATTTATCTACAAAATATATGAGGAATTAAACACAGCTTCAAACCTTAATATTCCTTAAACAAAAACTGCTTTAAACTGTGTATTTTAATGGGGGAGTAGTCATTATTCTTTCATGAGAAAACATTTTGATGTTTTAATCTAATAGAACCCCTTATAAATCACATTTTAAGGCATTTATGTTGTAATTTGTGTAGTAGAGCAACAATGGGATTTCACTGAAGAATGGACAGCACCTCCCTAACTGAAATCACACGTATTCAACATGTTTTTAAATATAGCCTTTTATTTAAAGGAAGGGTAAAAAGAGTATTGTCAGAAAACCTTTTTTTTTCTTTTCAGAATAATCCATTATTCCCATTTATGGCAGCTTTTGCCAGCTAACATTACACCCACCAGTTAGTAACAAGAACAGTTCTGAACATTCTGGCTGAATTATCAGAAACGTGACACCGGAGTGAGAACACCCACAATGTTTGTAATTACCCCCCGTGGCACAGGAGCTGTTTGTTTCTCTACGACAACTGTAACAGGAACTGGTAGAAAACTTCGACCAAAACTACAAAAAGATGTAGATATGATTAACTAAAGAGTAGATTTCCTGTTCCTGTGCATTTAATGCATCCTGACACTTGTTTAAATCTACTCTTTTACTCTTCTTTATTTGTTCTTTATTCATGTTGTAAAGGTATTTTTACTCCTTATATGTATGTAGAAATGTGAAGCGTATTATAATCAAGGTTTTAAAGAGTGCTACATAAGCACATAACCACGGCGTCATTACTTTAAAAGGTTTAAGTATCAACCGTCATCTCAATAAAGTTTTACATGGCCTCCCAAGCTTCCCTCTGGGGAACCGAGCAGGTCATTAGTATTAATGATTATTATTAATGAGCCTCTGCTCTGATTGGCTGATGTGAATTGCTGAGGGAAGCGTCTTATTATTGGCTGTGTGCATTTCTCTGTGGATTGAGCGTTTTTGAAACCTGGTATTTATAGAACACGTAGACCTTCTTATAATCCAAAAGCAATTAAATTCCCACTTCCTGCGATGTAAAGCAATTAAAATCCCCCTTTCTGCGCGATGGGACCTTTAGCTAATACTCCATAGGTGACTTGTAGGTGATTCATATAGTGTAGTTTACGTTTAGAATGAAACTCCAACAAACCCAAATTGTTTTTTCAGCCGCTGGCAGTTGAAAAAAGAGGAAAAAAAAAACTTTCACCAGAGCTTTTAAAAACTTGACAAGAGCATAAAGCCTTTACTGTATTGTTTCATCGATATAAAACAGCTCCTCAAGACTTCAATACGGCGGCGGAGATGAAACAGATCTTCGCTTGCTTGTTACGACTCTGTAAACCAGCGTCCCACAACAAAAGCTCCCCAATAACACAAGGGTAATTGTGCCATAAAAAAAATACAAAATGGGATGAAGAGAGAGAGAGAGAGAGGAAACCAGAGAAGAAAGAGCTCAGAAATGTAAAGACTGGGCCACGGCGCCGTTTCCTGATGGGCAATCACTGACTACACTTCCAGGCTGAGAATCACTCTTCAAAGTGTGTGTGTGTGTGTGTGTGTGTGTGTGTGTGTGTGTGTGAGCACGTGACTGTAGGCCAAACTCCAAAAACACCTATATGATTACAGCCTGGCTCTCCAGCCTCTCCTCTCCTCTTTTTTTTTTTTTTAACATTTAGTGCAATGCCTGCACGTCCAGACGTTCGGGGAGATGGTGACCAGGCCACTGATTGGACCAAGGGCCGAGCGGAGGACGCGGCTGATTGGCCGACAGATGGAGGGTAAGGCAGCGAGCTGCAGACTCTCTCCTTCCCTCCCTCCGCCTCCACGATCCATCACTGTGAATAGCATCATCAATGAGGCTAATATTAATGCCATCCACAACCCCCGTCTGCCTCGCTACACACACACACACACACACACACACGCACACACACACTCACTCTAACACACACACGGATGACATGCTGTAGCGACAGCCCATAATTCTTGGTGCGCTGACCCTGACGGGGTGAAACATAAAACACTCTATTTAAAGGGCATCAGCAGGTTTTACGGCGATACATGTCAGCCTGTGTTCTGCATGACATACACGCGAAAACACGCGTTTCCGTACGCGGAGGGTATTGCTTTACTCGTCTGGGCGGAGGAGGAGGAGGGGGGGGCTTTACTTTGTGGTATCGACCCTCCCTCCGGTCCTCACATGGGCAGAGAAACAGGCGGTTACTTTCTTGAGTTTTCCTTCTTTCGTTTGCGTTCAGCGAAGCAGATGGACGAGAAAAAAAAAGCAAAAAAAAGCAAAAAAAAGCGGAAGAGGTCGGGTCTCGTATGGGAAACTTTATGCTTTATGTGTCTCCAAATTGGAGCCTTCGACGGTTTTTTCGACTCACACATACGTGGCAGCGGATCAATCTTCCCCGCCACTGCGAAATATTCCGATTTGCATGTGTCACCACCGTGTGTGAGCTCGCCCGTGTGTGTGTGTGTGTGTGTGTGTGTGTGTGTGTGTGTGAGTCACTTCATGTCTCTCCAAAGCGGAGCACTTGACTCCAGATCCTTGGCTTATTTTTTCATGCCAGTTCAGATCATTATCCGACAGCACTTGGAAAGTGAACGCTCTTTTTTTTTCCCCCTCCTCCGCCTCTCTGCTTCAACCTGTGACGATGTGTTTCAGGATGCACGCCGCTGCTGGTGATGGAAGGGGGGGCTTTGTCTGGCTCTGATTGTCCTTCCTCTGTGCAATCAAGAAGACTTGATTTGTGGAGATGGCATATTTCCTGATCCAATCATTAACAATTGGGCACATGACTAACTGTATTATTTTGGCTCTGCAGTGAGAGTACATCCACTTTGACTGCGGCTTAATGGCTCGTGTGTGTGTAACGTGGACGCCACACACACACACACACACACACACACACACACACACGCACACACACGCTTCCTGCTGCAGTATTGTCTTGGCCAAACTTGACATTTCCTACATATTGTTCTAACCACTCACATCTTTGCTTTTAAAGCCGCCTGGTGACCAGTACAGAAAAGGTACAAAGGAGACGCAGCGTGGGGGCTGAGGCCTGTCCAAACATGGTAATGACAATGCATGTTTAAGGGAACATGTTAACATAAGGGAGAAAACATTTCTCTATGTTTAAAAAAAAAACAACCTTATGGCGGCACTGGAATCGGTCTCATTAGCTGAGGCTTCACATTTGTCTTGTTGGAACAAATGAATTTCAGGATTAAGAAAAATCCACATTTTAGATTGTATACAGATGAGAAGGTTATATTACCTGAATTAATTTCCTCAGGATAAACAAGCATCATTGTATGTAGATTTTGGTGTATTTATTTTTTTCTGATATGATAAATACAGTCTGCTGTGTTCTACATTGTCACATCCATCATATTAAATGGATATGAATGTTAAACCACATGTATTTCATTCCTGTGCACTACAAAAAGTGGAATCTTAACAGGTCTTAATTCTGCTCAATATTGGACAATTAGTCCAATATTGGGTTTGTTTTAAGGAATATATCAGGAGCACATTTACTTAAGCCAATAATATGTTATGCTAATAATGGGCTAAACCATCAATGTTAGACTAATTGTTACCTTCACCTTTTAAGATATCAGATTTTGCATATGATTAGGAAATATTTTAATTTGGTTTAATGGGATGCATATAATTATTATTTTTTTAGTTCATTAATTTTCCATTTATTCCTATCAATTTTAATTTTGTGTATTTTTTTTCCTTTATTTCCTAATTACTGTCAGTATTTATATTATATTAGTTATTGCTTCAGAGATAGAGAGATACAGACAGACAGTTTGGTTTGGCACTCATGCTACTTTACTACAATTTCACATTATGTACTCTTACCATTAGTAGCTATTCTAATGAAGTATTTTTACATTGTGATACTACTATTTTGTCTTCAGTTGAGAGTATTTATGTCAGCAGTGGTGATTATGCAGTAACAGCTGTCCGTGCCAGCTGTTACAGCATAGAAACTGGTACTGCTATCATACACGTTTTGCAGCATTTTCCTGCATCAACACAAGGAACCTTTTTTTTCTCTTTTCAGTGACTAAGAAGCTACACTCACCCTCACAAGCAAAACAGACCAGTCATTACTCACTTAGCACGGGCAGAACAATCACAGAGGAGTTAATTAACCTGACCAGTCGCTCTCAGGATTCGGATTAATTACCCGAGGTTTCTCATTAAGCTCCAATAATCTGTGGAAGCAGCGCTGAGATCTCAGCAGGACCACCCACCGCAGCCCAGACGTGACTGGGTCTTCCTGTCTTTATTCCCCCCTTTTTCTGATGACACCTACATAGACACAATAATCGGGGCCTGCTTTGTGAAGCAGCCATTTTGCACCAAGGCGGCGTTTCACATTGCACCACCACGGGACGTCATGCATGTATATGCACCAAGTACAGTTTGCTTTGCTATGACTTGAACAACTTGCTCTCTTACCGATAACATCTGACAACATCCCATGCTAACCGGTCTGTGGAACCTGCTCCGCCACTTCAACGGCCAACAACAGCGAGGCCTGGCTTCTGTCAGCGGCCAAATGGACGGAGGTCAGAGGTCAGGCAGGAAGCCAAAGAGTGATGCTGTCGGTGAGACGCGAGGGGGGGAAGAGATGAAAGGAGACGAGAGAGATTGATGGAGGTGTGCGATGCTGACAGAAAGATGTTTTCTAAACATGAGGTGAGACGGCGACAGAGGGAGAGGGTGATGATGATGAAGAATGGAATGCTGCACAACTGGAATATAAAGAAAGACCAAGCGAAGACATTTAGGATCCTTGTTCGTTTTCCTTTCACCTGCAACAGAGCTTGACCAAGTCTTTACGCTGTTGAATCACAGAGATTTTGTTTAATTACTAAATTTATGACACTAACTCTACTTAAATATCACCACCATATTAAATAACAGGGTTTAGTTTTTGGGGAAAAAATGCTGAGAATATCATATCTATTATTCATTATAATCAAAAAGGCCTCGACAGAGGATGACTGAACATATATAGAACATTATGCCACTTATTAAAGAATAAAGTGAGTAGAGCCTATGGCTATGATCTGTCATATGTCATGTTAATGTTCATTTATATGCAAAGTTATACAGAAAGATGAGGGCTAGCCAGGAATAAGGAGCAGGATATGTGGTTAAATTATAACTTGTGAAATTTTTACTATATTGCTGCAAAACCTAATTGATTCATAGAATTTGTAGAAATTGATTCAAGAATCACGTTCATCTTGCATCTTTAAGCTGCTGCCATCATTAAAGCTTGTTAAAGTGGCCAAGTCAAAATGTTTAGTCTAACGAGTAATAAAAATATTTCCTAATTACAGTAAAAACGTTGACTTGAACAAAGAATAAACTGACATAAGTAACTGGCATAAGAATATAAAACAAAACTCACTTTTGTCAAAAATGAATTAGGCCGTTATTACAGTAGATTGACGATATATGTTGTATAAAGTTAATTCAACAATTTTTTTTTATTACAACATTATCATATAAGAGCCATTCTTTTGACATAAAATTAATTGAATAATAACTAAATCATTAAGGTGATAACTAAATTTGGTCTCAAAGCAGTTTTGCATGTGATCCATGTCCTGACACTACAGGAACAGCAGCAACCAAAGATACACATTTGTTTTATATCAAATTAAAGTTTAGATTAATGATAAATGACAACTACCTGGCCAGTTAAAGGAATTAATATTTAAATCCACCAGATAAATAGGATGGGGATGCATAAAAAGGATGCCGTTTCACTCATATCTTTAATATGAAACTGCAGGTTAGATTTTTCAGTGTATGAACTGGCTGAAATCTTAGCTTTTGTAGGAATAAATGTCAAAAGTGTGAGAAATAAAGAGCTAATTTTTTAGCGTGCACATTACTGTCCAACAGGTTTTTATGGGACGTGAGTGGCTGCGACGTGTCGTGAGTTTCCACCGCACGAGGCTGAGAATATACGAGCGTCGTGCCGCTCGCCGCCTCGTGTGCCGCACGCAAAAAAAACCCGGCTTCATGAGAGATAAGCCGCCGTAATCAATCACCCTCGATCTTTTATTCACCAGGAAACAGCTTGTGTGACAAGCGAGATCAGCCAGCTGTCTGTGGCAAACACACACACACACACACACACTTTAGACACACATTTATCCGCTCGCTGATATAAACTCACATCATGAACCTTGCATACACACACACACACACACACACACACACAAACAAGCCCTCAGCAGCACTCATTGCCAGTGAAGTGTGGTATTTCCTGCCCTGCTGACACATATTTATCACACACACACACACACACACACACACACAGACACACACACACCTTGGTCACCCCGACTTCCCTTAACAGATGTGTGCAGCAGGCCCCTGGATGTATACAGTAGTGCTAGCTGTTGACTTAGCACTTAGGAGGAAAATCTGAGACATGAGTGTTATTCTTTACTTTCCTCAACAATGATGCTAAAACTATAGGAGGGAGGTGAGGGGGGTGGGGGGGGGGGATAAGACCTGCCGAGGTGTTTCTGGATTTGATACGACTCCAGGGGACGCGGCTGCAGGAATCTACATGTCCACCAGCTCCTGTGAATATATGCACTTAACGACACCAATCATTTTAATTGCCTGTTACTTAACATTATTCATGCTTAGAGATTCCTCATCATTGTATGAGAAGTGATTTGGGATGAATGAGATTTTTCTGAAGCTACTAAAGACAACGCATTCCTGCAGTAGGACTCCTGAGAAAACAAAGCTGTGTTAGATACAAAGGATTCTGCGACTGTGTTTTTTTTGTCAATTCCTCTCAAATCACAGAATAATTGTGCATTCTTGTTGCTGAAGTTTGCTCATAATGTAAGATAATAGTGTCCATGTGTGTCTGAGAATGACTTTTTGGTAAATACAACTGATTTATTGGCCCATATGGCTCATGCTGTAAATAAAACATGAACTACATTTGTATTTTGTGAAAAAACACTTTGTGTTCATTAGTGTGTTTTTCCACCTACATTAGTGTTAAAGTTTGTCTCACCGCTTAAATACTTGTTTAGATATTGGATTTTCTATACTTTATAACTGTTATAATTAGTTAATAGATCATTAATAAACTGTTAATGATTCATTAAGTGTTTGTGAGGACGTATGACGCCTTATAAATAGTTAATAGACCATTAATAAACAGTTAAGTTATTTTAGTTAATTAGTTACATCTATTCCTCATTAACTAACAGTTAATAAACTATATAATGAATTCACAAATAACTTATTCATCCATCCATCCATCCATTTTCTATCCCGCCTATTCCCTTTCGGGGTCGCAGGGGTCTGCTGGAGCCTATCCCAGCGCATTTTATGGCGAGAGGCAGGGGGATACACCCCAGATGGTCGCCAGCCAATCGTGGGGCACACACACCATTCACACACCATTCACACACCATTCACACACACACTCACACCTATGGGCAATTTAGATTTGCCAATTAACCTGAGCATGTTTTGTATTGTGGGAGGAAGCCGGAGTACCCGGTGAAAACCCACGCAGACACGGGGAGAACATGCAAACTCCACACAGAAAGGTCCCAGACCCAGGCCCCAAGGCGGTCTTGAACCTGCGACCTTCTTGCTGTGAGGCAACAGTGCTACCCACTGCTCCACCGTGTCGCCCTAACTTATTCATGATCAATCTAATTTATTAATATAGTTATAAACCATTAACATACAGTTAAATCATTTATAACTTGTTAACTATCAGCTCGTAAATTGATCTATATTATCTATTAGCTATCTAAATCCTTGATGTCCATTAGCCATCTAAATGTATAACAAGTTATAATTATAAATCTTTAACAAACTGTTAACACTTTATTAAGCTTGCTACCAACCCATTAACTAGTTATAATGGTTATCATAAAGTGTTACCAGATTTTCAGTTATTTCAGAAGCTAAGTGTTGTGTCATTAAAGTAATGAGTCATTTCTAATAATTCTACTAATTCCATCATCCTATAAAATAGTGAAAAGGCATAGGTGAAAGCACAATGCTAATATATGCCTGTCATAATTGAAGTGAGCCAAATAAATAAAAGCAAATTTAACCCTCAAAAGATATGTTGAAAAACGAAAAGCAATTTACAGAGATTCAACTGGAAAAAATATAAATTTGATAATTGACGTAGGACAGAGACTGTTGGGTTCCATCTAATTTATACATGGAGGATTCACGCTATAATAAAGACACAGAGGAGCTCCATAGCAGAAATAACTATAAAAAAAAAAGACATTTGAAACTATCAAGATGCACACACAGAATAAAACAACACGTAAACTCATATCTGTGACTTATTGCTCCCGTGACCTCCCAGTGACGGCTCATCAGACGTCGCTCGCCGTCACACACAAGCGTATAAAGCGCCAATCGATATCCGCCGTTAACCTTATTCAGCCGGGACGTTTATACAGTAAATCTGCTTCACGCGACAGCGTCAGAGACCAGAAGAAAAACACGAGCTGCTCTCAGCAGCGGCAGGCAGATGATGATGGAGGAAGGTGAATCCAATGCAGAGGTCGTCCGCTATCAGCCTCTTATTACTTCTATTAAAGAGAACATGAAACCAGGTGATTAGCCGCCATGCTTCAGTAAACCGCGTTAAAGTGTATCACAAAATGATTTGCCTTTAATGGAGGGCAACATAAATGCAAATGAGAGCAATTTTGCTAATCGTTGCTGTCACGAAAGAAGCCTGTATCTCTTAAACGTTAACCTTTTAGCCTGAAAGCCGTTTGTTTAATGGGTTGTAAAGGTTTCACGAGGCTGTTAGTTTGGGGAATGTTTTTAAAAACCTTTTTAAAAAGTTCCTGCAGAAATAAAAAAAAGTTAAAAGCTAAATGCAAGTCTGGCTCATTAGACTGGATTTAAAGGCCCAGTCTGTGATATTTTCAACCACATATATTAAGACACTTTCACTCATAATTGAAGGTTGTGTCACATGTTTGATGATTCTCATAAATACTGTAAAACATGTGTTTTTGTAATCACTATAATTACTCCTGTAATTCAAAGGTTGTTCCGATGCGTTTCGTATATAGTTCAGTGCAGGTCGTAATTGCTTTAACGTTGTACTTTTTGATTTACAGCTTACCATTGTTAAAATACAATCAAACAACATCAGTGGGTTAATGCATTTCACAGCTGCTGTAGTGTTTTAAGACACCTGTAGAGTTTCCTTCCAGTCCCGTTTTGGCAGAGCACTGCTTCACTGGGCTGGAAGGCTTCTCTTAAATCTTTCCTTGCTCTTTCTTTCTTTTTTCTTTTTTTTTTGCTAGTAGCAGGAAAGTAATGCAAACATTTAGGTAACCAAGGAGACAGACCATCACTTCCACCAGCTGAAATGCTAACATTAATATGGTTAATGTTCCTCTGCAAACCGGTGTCGACCAAAGGTTGTACGTTAGAATGAAGGAGTGCTACTGAACAGATGAGTGGAGCAGGCCTTCACAGATCTACTCCTGGGATTCTCAGGCTGCTGCAGGCTTCAAGTTTCCATGTCATAACATGCACATCTTAACCAAGTAAAGCTTTCAATTGTATTGTTGTGCAGACATACACGCCTTCGAAGGGGCCCATTTTACCAGTTAAATATTTGTAATTATATGTGGTCTATTTATTGAAAAAAGCTGCTTGTATGATCCAGTAGCACCTAGATACACCTTTGGCAGCAATGCAGGCGACCTTCTCTCACACTCACTCAAAAAAGTCAAGTGCAAGCACTTTAGGATGGGGGGGGCTACCTGGACAAAAACGATGCATGCAACAATCACGATTCTTATTTCCCATGATGCTGGATCAATTCACAATCTTCAAAAATCTTTTTTGTCTCTTTTGACTGTACTGAATCCCTATAGTCAGATCATTAACTGTCACTCACTGTAGTCACTTTTCCTCCACTCGTCACTTTTCTCCACACACACATCCTGCACCTTTAGTGTGCATTAGCTATGTGTACATGTGTGTATGTGCGTATATTTATGCAAATATGTAAATATGTGTGTATGTGTATGTATGTATGTATATATGCTTTGCTTATGCATACTTATAGCTTTTATTTTCTTTAGCTTTTATTTTCTTTTCTTTTTCTTTACTCTGTACGCTGCAGTAACAAACAAATTTCCCCGTTGTGGGATCAATAAAGTCTTATCTTATCTTAAAATTATTTATTTCTGTGCATTTCTCTAATATTATATTTATTGAAATGCACCTGAGAGCTCTGATTGAGTAAACTAAAAGTAGGTATCTAATCAACATATACAATTTAAGGATATATATATATATATATATATATATA
Source organism: Eupleurogrammus muticus (assembly GCA_036785175.1). Lineage (NCBI taxonomy): Eukaryota > Metazoa > Chordata > Actinopteri > Scombriformes > Trichiuridae > Eupleurogrammus > Eupleurogrammus muticus. Next base: position 2,194,793 of record JAYKQN010000009.1, on the reverse strand, counting down.
TATATATATATATATATATATATTTAAATTGCAACACATTATTATTATTATTGCTCCTGTATTAACCTAGTCTAGTTTACCCTTGTGTTATAGGCCTATCACAAGTTTTCTGTTAATAATATTTATATGGTTAGGGAAGAATAGATTTTATTTAATGGTCTGGTCACACAAAAATAACACAAAGTCACACAAAAATAGAAAGAAATGATTTTAAATCACATCCTGCCCTTAAGAATAAGAATCTAATTAAGTCCCCCAAAGATTCCCACGCCAAGCGTTTGCTATTAAATACAGTGGAAGTTAATGTTTGTGTTCAGCAACACAGAATGAGTGGGTGGTCCTATTTCTGTGTCTGTGTGTGTGTGTGTGTGTGTGTGTGTTAGCAGGAACATGAGCGACCTAAATATTTACACACAAGTAAGTAGTTGGGCCCCTTCAGCATAAGATTTACGTCGCGCGCAGAGATGCTTTCGCCCCTTCAGCAGAGGAAGGTTAAAACAGCTTCTAGTGTTAAATTCTGCTCACGCATCGTTCTGCACAGCGGGGCTCAAACACACGGATGAAGCAACAATAAACTGAACACATTTTCGAGAGGAGGAGGAGGACTTCGAGCTGATTAATAAAGTAGTTGGAGTGAAACTGAGTTTCCTATAAATAGATTATAATTTCTGTTTAATTAGTGAAAACAGTTTCATATCTACACATCTAATTCAGCCTCAGCCTTTTGACACCTTCGACATGTTTGTATCACATAACATTGCAGTTATGTGTGGTGTGACATTACTGTTAAGAAAAAAACTCTACATACAGAAGAATCAGGCGCCAACAGGAATTTTCTGGCAGTCGGATATAGTAGGAGGGAAGAATACACTGCAGCTAGAGATTTGGCATGAATGTCTGATACACAAACACAATCATGATTGCAGATTGGCACAGGGGGATGTTGGAAACACACATGCTACCGCTCGGTCTCTCTCTCACACACACACACACACACACACACACACACACACACACACACACACACCTGGAATGATTTCCCCCCAGACTCCTTGTCCTCCTCGGTTGAACACATGTCATTTGTATGCCGCCCCTCCAACACACTGACAGAACGGCATTTGGAAACACTCGTCTCCTGATCACATCCTCGCTCTGCTCCCCGTTATTCCCAGACAGGTGTCCCCACACAAACAAAGACACACACACACACACACATCCGTAAAGAATCACACATAATTCAATACTGTATACTTGCGTATTTAAATAAAGTCTGATTTAAAAAAAACAACTCATGCATAAGGCAACACACTCAAACAGACAGATAAAAGCTCAAAGATGTGCTCACACAATGCATCTCTATGGTGACTGCTGAGCTCTGACACTATCAGGTGTGTTGCCTCAATATGCTGCTCTGCGTGACCATCCACACACACACACACACACACACACACCAACAGGGGCACAATGACAAAGAGGCTCCTTTCTTTTCAATGACTAATATCTCCCTGATGCCTTGTTAGCTCTACACTTGTCTTCGTGTGTGCTTATGTATGCATTTGCGTGTGTGTGTGTGCGTGTGCGCAACCAATACATGCACGGGCTCCATATAATGTGAGTCTATTCCTGTTTCTGTCTGTAATTCAGTGTGACAAAATGAGCTGTTGTTGCCCAGAAACACATATTTCAAAAGGCCTGTGTGTGTGTGTGTGTGACGTTGCTGAGTTAATATGCGTGATTGCCTGTAACCCTAGTTCACCAGAGAGGGATGCTTGAGTGATATGGTGATATGTGAAGGGTCATCTCCCGACCCATATGGAGTTTATCTCACACACACAGGCAGGCGCACGCACGCACACACACACACACACACACACACACACACACACACACACAACACATCCCACACACACGCTAAACAGCAACGGGGTAATTAATAGCTCCTCTACACATCATTGATATACCCAAGAGACCTGGCATTCAGGAGGATCTCACACACACTTTGGCAGAGCGGTGATGCGCGTGCACGTTTGTGTGTGTCAAGGAGTGAGCAGAAAGTAGTATTTCTCCCCGACCGCTGCTGCCTGTTTGACACTGACGGCGAGAGGGAAGCGGCTGCAAGGTGCTCTTGGAAAGACTGCTGCACCCGGCAGCTTTTCTGGCAGAGTGCAGCCCTCCACAAAGTGAAATATGTCCAACTTACCAGAAAAGCACGACGAGAGGTCAAACCGCTCCTCTCGCAGCCAACCAATCATAACGCAGGAAAACGCTGTGTTCGCCGTTTTCCCACATGAGGAACACAAACAGAAAAATGTTGGCGGAGAACAGGTCACAGGAGGTAAATGCTGTCAAGTGATTTTGAATCTGTAGGAAGTTGAGTGATGGGAATGTGCAATGTTTAATATATGAAATGGCCCCGTGTACCTTTGTGTTTTCCAAGAGGCAAAAAAAAAAAAAAGTGACTGTGAGAGAACAACCATAGTTTGCATGCGTCTTTACTGTATGTTGTAAATTCAGCTTTCTAAACGGTCAACTCAGCTAAATTATTTTTATTTTCACCTCCCTGAAGGATCGAGTCAGGCAGGTATTTTTGGGTTCAGCCTCCATGAATGGAAGTTTGTTTGTGCTAGTTACAGCATTGTAAATTTAGATTTGTAGGGACTATTTATTTAATAGAAGGCAGTAAAGATAAGTTATTGCTGCGTGCAACACAAATAAAATTCCACGTACCTCCATTAGGTTATAGTGTGGTGGAATTAGAAATAAATCACAACCTGTACAGGTAAATAGGATCTACATTATGTGTATGACCACATTCCAGACATATTCTGTGTTCTGAATCTGTTTAATTTAACACTGCATACAGTGTTAAACTACATATTAACCACTTGATCACATAGTCTGCCAAAAAAATAAAATAAGGTACCAAATTATTAACTTCATTGACCTCATGCCAACAAACCTAATAATAGTCTGATAAAACTATATTATCCTTAAGATGATAACTTTAGGCAATTTTGTGCATAAAAACACATACACACAAACAATTATTCCCACACTTAAAAATAGAAAGGAAGAAGAAAAATCTAAAAATAGGTTTTAATACATACAGGACGTATGTTCCTTCCTGCTCTCCCTCCTGTTTTTGCATTTTGGTTTGGTCCAGCAGCTGCTCAGCAGATAGATCATGAAATGTATGCAGTTGAGGGGTGTGTGTGTGTGTGTGTGTGTGTGTGCGTGGGGTTTGAGAGACGAATCTGAAAATGAGATTGGCCAGATTAGATTGCCTGATTGAGCAATTAGCTATCGTCTCCATCATTTGGCTGAGGCCTGGCGGCATCTGCCACTGTGGGGGGGACACACTGCCACACGCAGCCTGCTGCAGCATGCACACACACACACACACACACACACACACACACACACACACACACACACACACACACACACACACACACACACACACACACACACACACACACACACACACACACACACACACACACACACACACACACACACTCCCAGCTGTACACATGTTCACAGAGCTGTGTGTGTGCCTGTCAGTATTCAAAATACGTACTTTCAACCAAATGTGTTCAGCTTCTTCCAAATCCAGTGTGAGTGGTCGCCAGTGTGTGTGTGTGTGTGTGTGTGTGTGTGTGTGTGTGTGTGTGCCTGCCTTCTCGTTGTGGTTGATGTCAGGATAGCTAACATAGAAGCCTGTCAACCACACTCCTATTTTCATTTCCTTAATGTTCTTCCATGTCTATCTCCCTCGTCCGTTCCCTACTTCTCTTATTTCTCTTCGGTGGGCTGTTCACTCGTCCGCTGATGTTTTCTTTCATCGCCAACACACACACACACACATACACACATACACACACAGACCTTCCCTATAGCGCTCTCCCCTTTTTTGTGTGTGTGTGTCATGGCTTCAGTTTAGGGTTGGATCTCTCTTCCGGTTTTAGTTATAAAAAAAAACAAAAAAGAAAAAGGAACATAAAGGATTAAATTCAATTCAGAGCGAGTAAGCGCTCTTAAAAAAAAAAAAAAAAAAAGAAAGTTAGTGTCCATCCATTTCATTTTTACGCACTCCCGAGACGGGGGAAATTTCAAACAATGCCACGTAGCGAGGCATAACTCACGTTTAGCACCTTGAGTTTTGTCCCATATCCAAAACTGGACTGATAACTCTTGAGGGCGGTTGGAGCTCGTTCTCCCCGCAGAGGCCCACTAAAACGTGTTTGATGAATTGGTCTCTATTGGTGCTCACTTATTCTCACATAAAGGGGTTTATGGCTCAGGAAGAAGGGGTAGGGAGAATACAGGCGGTTTCTGCTGCACGTGACGGAGTAAAACTCCATCATGTGGACAGAGGAAACGGAGAGGGAACTCTCCCGGGGTGGATGTGCCTAAAGTGTCTGTTTATGTGTGTGTGTCCGTATGTGATTGAGTGCATCAGTGCATGCAGAGCGCCTGTGTTTGTGTGCTTAACTCTGCAACCGCATGAGCTTACGAGTCTATGGGTTCACGGGAGTGCATGCGGGCCTTGTTTGTCCAGCTTTTATGTGCACGCGTGCGCATAAGCGTGTGCGTGCGTGTGTGTTTGTGTGTGTGTGTGGTCATAGTTAATCGCCAGGCGGCCGGCGAGAATGAATGATGGAGGCCGTCCCTCGCAGACAGTGGAGAGTTCACCTGTCAACGTGGGCTACCTTAAGACGGATGGACATCTGGAAGCCATTGGTCTGCAGCTGCAGGAGCTGGACACAAGACATACGCCCCCTACACACACACACACACACACACACACACACACACACACACACACACACGACCATAGATATACATTTTAAGTGCATGCATAACTGTTGAGAGAGTTGACAAGGGTCTGCATAAATCTGGGAGTGGGAGACACTGAGTATCCATATAAATCACAAAGCTCGTCTTTACTCTCTCTGCCTCATTCTTACCAACACACACACACACACACACACACACACACACACACACACACACACACACACACACTCCCTGCTAATAAGAGAACGATGAGTCATTCTCTGCTTGGATTCTCCCCTTCTTAAGTGGCTGAGTGAACTGGCAGGTGCTTCTATTGCAGCAAAGTAAACTGAGCAGGGGGAGGGAATTAAATCGCAATGATAATGATGATGATGGAACGTTAAAGGAATTTAGATTTAAAAAAAAAAAAAAAAAAGGCACCGGCCTGTCTAAACATGAGATTGACTTTGACAAATGCTGCGGAGGATCCCAAACAAAGGCAGCATTCAGCAAACGGAATATTAGAAAATATTGTTGTGCATGTATCTCTAGGTGCTTTTTCTATAAATGTGTGGTCCACTGCCCATCCTGGACACACAGAAGATATAGATGAATAAATGCCTCACACACATGCATGTATCCATTAACACACACACACACATATAAAGGGGCATAATCAATACCAGCAAACCAAGTGGCATTTAGATACTGTCTTTAACACTCACACATTTTCCCTAGACACAAGGAAGAGTGCTAACACTGACATCTAATACCCTTGAGCTCAGATTGATCCCACCCATATTCTCTCACACACACACACTTCTAGAGAGAGGGAGAGTGCAGGTGGGCGACTGGACATCTGGCCCTGCTACTAAAGTGCCACTGTGAGTCGACCCGTCCACGTCTTAATTTCAAGTCCATTTACCCCGATGGTGACTGGAATGCTGACGCGCTCTCACTTCTCTGTCCTTGCACACTTTCAATTTGTGAGTGAACTTTTTTAAACAATTGGCGACACTCAGGTGTAAGCACTGTAATGAATGTAACCTGTACCTTTACACCGGTGCTGTTGTGAGTGGTAAATTCTTCACATTAATCTCACTTTTCAGTAACTTTCGGCCTTCACAGGCGTTGCTCTGTCTGCAAATGTAAGCATTACTTTAGCCAACGTCTGCTGGATAGATTGCTGTAACATTTTGCACAGGGTTGCCTCCCAATGACTTATGAGAGCCCCTGTCTTTTCCACTAGCGCCACTATAAGACAATAAGACATCTGGGGGTTTGAATGAAATGTCTCCTCAAATATTAGATGGATTCACATTAAATATGGGATGCTCAAGTTCATTTTCCACTTAAGATATATTCTATGACTTCTTCTTGGAATGGGATTTGTTCATAATAAAATAAGCATTACTTGCAGTTAAAATTTGGCCTTATGAAGCAACACCTTTTTCATAGGACTTCCATTTTTGCCAAGTGTTTATTGGGTAGCATTTTTGATATATACTCCGGATATTACACACATTTTTCATAAAAATGTGAACTGAGAATGAGATATGCTCTTTACAATGTGTCTCTGGAAAGGGTTTAAAAAAGGGGGAGTTTCCAAATTCACCACTTAATCATCTAATTTATGAATTATCTAACTATCTATATTGTTGCTTTAACTTGTCTGCATCTGTGTCTTATGTGTCTTTTGTGTTGTGTGCTTTGTATGTTTCCATGTACACTGTGACCTCTTGGAATAAATCACATTCACTCCGCTAAATTCATTGAAACTCTGCTCATATGTTTATCATACATTATATATATGTATTTATCAACAGTTTATAATGCAGGCCAAGGTTAAACAAGAACAAATTATGTATATAAATGAAATAATAAACCTGCTACCAGAGGAGCTGGTGATTGAGATTACTTTATAGCAGCCTGCACAGAAATAAATTTCAATATAATAGATTCGTGTGTCTCTCTTTCCCCTTAAAGATCTGAATAACTCCACTGTTGTGTTGTGCTGCCAAGTCTATGTCAATGTCAATGTGTGAGACTTGGCAGCCCCGTTAATAACGTCAGCGAACCCTTGAGATTTTATTTATCCTCAACTTTAGGTCAAAATTTAAATTGTTCAACACTTTGGTTTTTTTTAACTACTCAGTGCTGCTTAGTAATTGTTAGCCTGATAAAGGAAGATGGTGGAAATGCCAACCACTACACCTGGTAAACTTCAGCATGTTAGCATGGTTATTGTGAGCATGTTAGCATGCTAGGCTAAGTTTTTAGCCCTGATGACATACAGCTGCACAGATGGGAGCATGGCTGCAGACCGGTATCTGGTATATTGCAAGAGCCCTTTGTTTGATGGGGACAGAACATAAAATGCAATTTTAGCGTCAAGCATAGGCTGTCAAACGATTTTTTTTTCTTTACTGTGTGCTCACTTCTTCAGATTTATATGTTAATAACTAACTGATGTTAAAACGGCACACAGGGAAACCTTTAAAACTGCTATCAACCACAAAGCATATGCTTGAAATATTAAGATAATTAATGATATAAAATCCTTGATTAAGCTCTGTTGTGATGCTTGAATTATTTAACAGGCAGGCAGGTAAAAAATGTGACATTGATGCACTCCACTAGACTTAATTAAATGTACAAAATATTCTATCTATAGACCATCTCTTGTAGTTTTCACGACCTGTATTACCATCACAGCATACTTTTCCAATAAATGGTGCTATGATATGAGACGCTGCGCTACGTCACGTATACATATATATGTGTGTGTGTGTGTCAAATACATGCACTCACTACATACAGCCATACGTGGTTAAAATAAAAAAACACTCCTGTTGTGACATCACAACAGGAAACCTTTTTTAAATGGCTTTGTGTTCACACAAGTTTCAGCAACACTCCTGAGGAGGCCAGACCGCAGCAGAATGAGTGGGTGGTCGTATTTCACAGTTTGTGTGTTTGTAGGAACAGCAGAGGCCTAAATATTTACACACAAGCACTGAAAATGTGTTTTTTTCCCCCCATAATGGGGCCTCTTTAACTTTCCACAGAGTCACGGTGGTTGTGATAATGATCAAAGTTAGTCATGCTGTTAGTTTTATCAGGGACAAATAGGTTATTAAAATGAAAATTGGAGAAACTAAACTCTCAATCATCAGATTCAGTGTTTTGTTTTGTTCAAAATCTAACCTGCAGAGGTTTCAGAATGAGGATGTGGCTCGCTCTCGTTCCACAGGAGTTGACATGGATAGCTGGTTTGAGTTGGGAACATTGTTGAGAACACACTGCGCAGTTCATTACTATAGTCCATCACCCTGCAGAACAAAAACCTTTTTCCGTGACTATAATGGGAACTTTCAGGAGACTAATGAAGCTTGGTGCAAACCAAACGGTCCACATGAACCAAAGTCTCTTAGTTCAGTTTGTTTTTATTGGTGTCTCAATCAGGGATCAATAAAACAAGCGGACCAGGACCTACAAAAACAGGTGGACCCAGTCCACTTGATTGAACAGGAACTTGGGTCCAACCAGGTGGACACTAATTATTTCATGGCTACCTTGGGTTTTTTTCAAAACAATGTTCGTCTCATATGAGCTCATTTGTGAAAATAGCACCAACTCTGCCTTGAAATGATGGGTTATGTGTCTTCAGCGACTCTGGTGCATTCGCAGATTGTTCTCCAGACACATCCATGACTCATTTTGGAATTAGATATTTTGCCAATACAGAGGATGTAATACAGGAATATACACTTCATTGCCAAAAGTATTCGCTCACCCATCCAGTGCACAAAGTAAGGACCATAAAGACATGGATGAACTTAACTGCACTGTTGACCTCATCCCCACACCTTTGAGATGAATTAGAACAGAGACTAAGAGCCAGGCCTTCATAGTCCGACATGAGTGTGTGACCTCACAAATGCGCTTCTGGAAGAATGGTCAAAAGTTCCAATAAACACTCCCAAGCCTTCCCAGACGAGTTGAGTCACTTTAACTCAAATGCCAGTCGAAGCAGGTGAGCAAACACTTGACAGTGTAAGAGCAGGTAGCAATGTATGTGAATGGGTCAGAATTGACTCTTATTTCTACTGAAAGATAAACACTAATAAATGTCAATCTCACCAATTTCAGTCTGTTTTTAGATGGAATATATATGCTAATTAGTAGAAATTGTATTGCCTGGTGCAGCCCTAATTCTACCACCACTGCTGGAACGACAGGGTAAAGCTTCAACTTGTCACTGTAAATTAAGAGCTCACAACTCTTCATTCACGGGAGGGAAACTTCTCGTGGTGATGACTTTGGTTAAAGTAGCTACAGTGCACATATCATCGGGGAGAGGAGGCACAAACAAACACACACACACACACAGATTATAATTAGTTTGCTTCACTGCCTAATCACAGTGACAATGGAGGAGCCCCCTGTTAGAATTTATCTCTCTCCTCTCTCCTGCCTCCTCTCTCCCTCCTCCTCCTTCTTCAGGGAGTCGGGCTACAATAGACCCGAGCTCCCCTCTCAGTTTGCTGCGGAGGCAGGATAACAGAAACTTTAGCCGCAAAGAGAACATATGGCCTCCACCGCACACCAAACAAACCCTATACATTATGGTGGCTCGCCAGCATGTGTGTGTGTGTGTGTGTGTGTTCGTGCGCACAAGGGGAAATGGGAGATTACCAAAGAGTAATGAGGTAGAGAGGAAAGCAGAAGAGGTAGGGGGGGGGGAGCGCTGCATGTAAGGATTTAAGAAAGATAGACTGTCAGAAACCTCTAATTCTGTTTCTCAGAGTCTATAACAGAGGAGACCACGTTCTGCACCACAGGGAAAATGAAAAGGCCGGAACTTGACGGGTCACACTCGCTGTACACAAAACCCAAGCAGGATTAGTAGAGCAAAAATCCTATTCCCCTGCCTGTCAACTGAAATAGACATATAAATTAGCCTATATGAGCGCAATTGGATTCTGCATTGACCCCAATTAGTGGGAATTGACCCGGTAGCACATTGAGTCAAAGCTGCTGGAGAGAGACAGAAAGAGAGGAAGAGGAGGGAGGTAGAGAATATGACAGGAAGATAAACAAAATGAATCTGGTAGTTTTTAAAGTTACCAGTTAGATTCCTCAACCCGTGTGATTGTCATATTTCCCGTCCCCTGAAGGTACATCATAACCCTTATTACACCACTGGGAAGTTGGGAAGCTATTTGGGAGGCCTGCAATGTTCTGAGTGTATTTAATACGGAGGTACAATGGCTCATTTCCTCCACTTTCACTCCCTCCGCCTGCTCTTATCCTGCCGAATCTGATATTACAGGCATTTTTCTCCACATGTGCGACACTTTTCTCTGCGGTGCCATTGGCCTGCCATGCTGAAGTGCCTGACTGTGTGTGCTCTTAAAAGTTTCCCTTTTCCAGTTTTTATACGACAGGTCTTTTTTGTCATTTTCTTGCCAAGTACACTTTAAATATGTGCTAAAAGTGCTCATTTAAACTTGTTAAACGCGTTAATTTGTCAGTATAAACGCATAAACTGCCTCAACCAAGTCTGTCACTACATCTGTTAAATCACACTGAATCCAGCATTCGGTGAATACAATTTACAGTGACAATCATTATGATGTCTGGGGTAATGATAGAATAAACTAGAGCAATTTATGAGCGTGTGGTCCTGAATTAAACACCGGTAGGTAAATACACATGATATGTAACGCTGGAATTTAGCAATGTTCACATTCATTGATAATTATCATCATTGACATTACATTGTGTCCAACAACTGCAGTGATTTATGAATATATATTGTGTTACTTAACACTCTTTTATACTAATAATGTATTAATCTTTAGTTATCACATACCAAATCTCATTACATTTTAAGATCTTATCAGCATTTTTTTAATTGAAGGGGTACTACTGCAGTATAGATCCTCACAATTAGTGAGCATAACTATGTTTAAAAGGTCCCATATCATGCAAATAGTCACCATCATGTATTTTTTTCCTCTAGATAAGGTCTAGTGATTATATAAAAACTGTCTCATGCATAAAGCATAAAGTGAGGAATGCACACAGGCTGGATTCAGTAACTTTGCCATTTCACAGCTCATTTATACTTCTTGGCTTTGCGGTGTCATGCAGTAGCCCCCTCCGCCTGTAGAGGTTCCCGGCACGCCCCGCCCGCCCCCACTGTTACATACACTTTGATTTAGTATTCCAGGAGAAAAATCAGAAGACAGCTTCATGAATATTTATGAGACAGACCAAAAAACGACCTGCGCTTTCTGGAGCTCTCCAGCGAGACACTTGAGAGAACTCTAAAAACTATACAGAGTTGGGTTTTTTGCAAATATATCACCTTAGGGGTGTTAAAACGTCAAATAAAACCCAGAAAAATGCAGATATGGGACCTTGAAGGTACCAGTGAGACAATGAAAAGTGATCCAGAAAGTCCAGTTGGAGTCAACAGAATGATGTTTTTAAACCCCCATAATACTGCACCATGACACAACCTATTGTTAAAAAAATTAGGAAACCACAGAAATAACTGTGCACTTGTATGTGATATGCCAATGCAGCATCTTGCTGGATAATGTGAAGAGTTGCGCCAGGTTCAATTTTTTGTTGATGGATGCTACATGTACAAAAGTTTATCGGTTAAAGGCACGGTATGTACATTTCTTCCACTAGGGGCTTTTCAATTAGAAAAAAAAAATACAAAAAGACACATTTTGATGATGTCATTAAGGAGTGTGGGATCATGGGAGTTGCTGTCCTTGTTGCGTTCATCGTTTAGGAGGTTGTTGTTTAGCACTTTTCCAGACATCCGATGACTAAAAGCGACATTAGAAATATATATAAAGGCTCTACATGTAATAGTTTAGAGTAGATGGGTTGTAACTTAACAAATGAGACCCTACCCGACTTCTCCGTTGACTATTTCACAGCCGGTGGACTGAATTTTATAGGATGGGAGCAGGTCGGGTGAAGCCAGTTCTCCCATGTGCATCCTGTAACAAACACAGGTTTATTAGATTAGCTCTCAACTTTATTGTCCACCTTAGTGGAAATTTTGTCTTTGGCTCAGACATTAAATTACATTACAATCAATAAAACTCACTTCCACCATGCCACGCAGACAAATTGTGCAAATAGAGTAGAAATAATGGCAGTGGATTAGAGGAGAGTCTAAAACCTTCAAATAATATAGTACACTTTTTTTGCTGCTGCAGTCATTTTGCATTCATTGCTGTATAGGATATGGAGTGAAAGATTACTTGTATACGTTCCCCTCGGAGCTCTAAATCGGCGGCTGGATAGAAACAATTCAAACCGTGCATTTAAAGGTTGTGAGGCTTCCCCAGATATCAGTCTGGCCTTGTTAACTACTGCCCTGTTAAATACCTCAGAGTTGTTGTTGTGTACCAATCACCTGTCTGCGAAAAGCTTGTTTTTCACACTCCAGCTGCCATAACAGGCAGCTACTGTATGTTGAACAGAAAAACCCTTTCAACAAGGCCTCTCTATGCCATTCCAAGTATATGTTGACAGACAGCAAAGCTCTTCATCCTCCTGCTTAGTGTCTATAAATACTTAAAATGGTCTACTACTAGCTGGTTGTTTAGTACAACAGGAATTATCTTACCAGCCTCCTTTCAGTTTTGTTTGGACTATAAAATTCTTCAGTTTTTTCCAGATTACTGGCCTGACCCCAAACCTGCAGGAACCAGTCTGACATAAACATCCTCTTGTGTGGTATTATTTCCTGTTTCAAGTCCGACAAAGAACATGTCATCATCACATTTAAATAGCTGAACATTGCTATAATTCACAGTCATGACGTTTGAGTAGATTGAAAACAACAGAGGTGATGACACAAAGCCTTGGGGTCCTCCAGTACCTAAAACATGCGAGTAGACCCCATTCATCAAATCGCTTTGAAGGAAGGCCAATTGGCATTGTATTAACAGCAGAAAGACCACACTCTTCATATACTTTGCTAAGAGAGGAGTGAGTGCCACAGCCTAAAAGCCTTAATTAATTTATACACAGGTATTATAGATTGGGGAAAAATGCGGCATTTCAGCAGCCAGAACCAGCTGAGTGATAACCGCCCTCCCTCTGAGGCCGTCAGGCGCCTTGTTGGGTTTGATTTTGAAGACTAGAAACACCTTTCAGATATTAGCTCCCCAGCTAATGAGTCGCTCACTCACTGAATGCGTGCAAACACACACACACAGTCAACAAAGGAACAGAAACGAAGCCCCAGAGCGATAGCGAAACGTAGCTTAGCCCTCTTTATTTCTCCTGATGGTAACGTAAGGTGTAATAAGCAGACACCTCACCACTCACAGGCCAGTCCCCCCCGGGGCAGAATCAGTGTGTGTGTGAGTGTGTGTGTGTGTGTGTGTGTGGGTGTTGGTGATCAATGGTGATATAATGTGATGTGTGTATGGATGTGTAAAGTGAAAAAAAAAAAATCACATCATATGCAATAATCTCATGAAGATGCATGTGATTGTCTAAAAGTTACACATAGTCCCTTTAGCATAGGTCTAGCTCATTTTAATCTTAATCCCGAAAAGTTACATATATTTGATCCTAAAAGTTTAATTTCATGCTAATTTGTAAAAAGAAATACACAAAACTTTATTAGTATGCTTTATTATTAGAATTTGCTTGACAGTTCAGTATAAATAAAACTAAAATACTGGTGCTGAAGTTTTAATTACTATAAATTCTGAATAAAAGTTGAAAGTGATGTATGCAGCCTCTCACCCACGCCTGATACTTTCCGCTTTTCTCAGCGCGCTCTCTTCCAATCTTTTTAATCAGTTTAATAGCACTACTCATCTCCTCTGAAACCAAACCCTTCTCATAGCTTTCCTCTTCAAGCATCTCCCCTCTCATCGCTCTCCTCCTCTTCTCCACCACCTTTCCCTCTGCTTAATGTCATCTATCTCGCCACGGTCAGGGACAAAAAAGGAGAAACCAGCTACTCGAGTCCCCCACCGACACCCACTTTGTGAAGAAGAGGAGTGGGCCAGGAAGCTGTCGACAGTGTCCAGGTAAAAAGAATTATAACCGTTTCCCAGCATGAATCCGAGAACCTTTAGACTATTGGGTTCAATCCCCATCGGAACGGTTTCCTGGGAAATATAATTGAGGGAAAAAGTTTTTTGTACATTTAGAACATATCAGAAAATGCCATAACTACTACAGTGCACACTCAAAACCTGCTGTAAAACACAAAGAGCCGGCATTTATTTTATCACACAAGTAATAATGTTCTATGGCCCGTAGTAATAGTGTTTGCAGTTTTTAAATATTTTTACACATAAGCTGTTTAATTTCAGATCTTTGTCAACAATGAAGCCTGCACACACGTATTTAAAGGAAGTTCCATTCATTTCAGAAGTTAAGTTATAAATGTGTAGATTTCACATGAATAAATTCAATCCACACATCATACCAACAACAAAATAAGTGTGCCTAAAATAACAGAAAGACAAAAGCTATAAAGCGTTCAGTGGCTGAGTCCCCATTAAAGCTGCAATTGATGAATATGTCAGGCCTCTAAACATTGAACTCATTTCCTCGTGAGATATTAACTCAATGGGACACTTGCAGCAATACTTGGACGCACATTGTGAAAAAAAAATGTAGGATTCAGCAAGTTACAGAGACGTGTCATGAGAAAATGTGAATATTTGGGGCGGAATGCCAACAATTGTGGGTTTAATTAAATTAACTGATTTAAGGGACTGAACATTATTGAGATTTTACAGTGCTCTGAAATAAAAAAAAAGCTTTACTCCCGCCATTCTTCCGTTTTTCACTTCATGATTTGGCATTAAAACTAAACGCTGTCTCATGACCATCAGCCGTTTTCAGTCTAACGTTACAGCAGGTAACACTTCTATGATAATTCAACCATTTAATGTCACTTTTTATGGTTGCTGCGTACAACCGTGCATTATAGTAATGGATCTCTGTTCACTCGAACCGCCCTGAAATCCACAATGTTCAACCAATTTGTCTGATTCAACTTTCCTTGTCATCAGAAAAAAAACCTTACTGTCAATTACCTTACTGAACCCTTCTAGGACAGATTACCCACATATAGATTGTATGTATTATATTATGTAAATTATACAAGAATACTGCACCTGAGCATTTTTAAGTGGATACACCTTTGTTTTTTGTAAACTTTGACTTCAACAGATTTACTTTTCTAGGTTCTGACTCATCACTACAAGTCACTTAAGATTAATTCAGACATCTCAAAACCACACACATAACATACTCTCTCACAGTGTTTTTGAGCTTCTCGAGCTCGTTTCTGCTCTGCGTGAGCCCATC
Organism: Eupleurogrammus muticus; assembly: GCA_036785175.1. NCBI lineage: Eukaryota > Metazoa > Chordata > Actinopteri > Scombriformes > Trichiuridae > Eupleurogrammus > Eupleurogrammus muticus. The sequence continues at coordinate 2,179,634 of JAYKQN010000009.1, read as the reverse complement.
GCCCCTGAAGAAGCACACGAGGTGCTGCGTGTCGTGCCGAGACCTGCTTTTCCAAATCTTAGAACACGGTTTTAATGAAGACATATGCTGGTAAAACACAGCGCCACACCTGCACTACGTCCTCTGGCACAAGTCGAGAGTGCAACAGCATTCTCTCTCTGCAGGACTCAGGCGCTGGGTGTGAAAATGACTCTGGTAGAAACCAGCAATTACGGTTCGTTTCCTTCGCCATCGAAGCAGAGCCCCCACTATTTTACATGCACGCCAAACACAGAAAGATGAAACTGCAATGTGCATAATACTACATATTAGTTCTGCAAAAAAACAAAAAGAAATGAACAAACTATTTATTTTGTCTTTCTTTCTTTCTAACCCAATTTATAATGTAGTTGTTTAATTCTAAGTGAGAACAAAAGGGCACAAACAATGTGTCCAGTAATATTTAAGCATAATATATATCTATATAACCCCTAAGACAGGCTTTCTGCTGCTTGTTCTGCAGTTTAAACACACCACTAAATGGAATTCAAGTATGAAAGCTACCAATACAAATTATTAGCAATGATAACTATAATGAATTATTGATTAATTAAATAATGTAGAGCTGAGTCATTTCTCTTTAATTAAAACTATCACCAAAACAACACACTAAAACATTCAGGTTGTTCATATTTATCCTTTGTTTCAGCTAGTGTTGCCTGAAAAATGATGATGTGTTTCGACTGCAGTTATACCTCCATCCCGGGATAGTAAATGTCCCATTTTCAGGAAAAATATTAGGTAGTAGTGAAAGCTCTTGTTTCAATTTCAGTCGACACAGCACTCGCTGTTTGTTTTTCATGCTTTTCCCCCAAATATACTGTCACGTTATGCATTATCTCTTTCTCCATATATCTAGCCGTTTCTCCTTAGCCCCCCGCAGACTCGCACCCGTCCCTCCAGCCCTCCGGTCACATCTCCTGGTCTCCCCTGGGTGCTGTGTAACACTATCTGCCTCAGCCACTCGGGTCCCAAGCAGACAGCTCGGTCTTCAGAGATTCCTCCTGCTCCTGCTCCGCGGCTGCCATTTTCTCTCCACGGGGACCAGAAACTAAATATGACGGCTACACCGCAGAGACGGAGGAGAATGTCAAACTCCTCCAGCCCAAATGATGAAGCCCCCTCCCCTCCTCTCCACCCATTAGAGTCACACTGTATAGAAAACACTGCGCTGTTTTTTGTATAGAAGCAGCTAAATGCATTTTGGAAATGTGATACAGAAATAAAAATAAAGCTGTAGCTCGAAGACGTACAATGAGGTTTAGGGTTTTGTCAATTCTGTCAATTCACACATGCATGGTAGTACTGTAATAAAAAAATATATATATATATATTTAATTTGATTGCACATTATTACTTGCAGAATACTTATTTTAAATAATATTTTAGCTTAATTTTCTAAGATATTTAATTTAAATACATTATGATTGAATTACTTAAAGAATCAGTCAACATAATAGTGAATAACTCCTACATATTTAAGCTAAATTCAATCCAATTAAACCTTTTAGCTTGTTTATCTTAAACATCAATTAATTTAACTTTCACACAATGAACTAAATCAAATATTTTATTTGACTGCATACTTTACTTTTTTCTCTAATTACTTTTGAGTTAAAGCTTTATTGCTTTAAAGAAGGACAGTGTAGTTTAGAATTAAGAAACATAAGTATGACGAGAACGTGCTAAATCTATTGAATAAGCCATTTAACATTTACAGGGGGTCAGAATTATTTTCTGTGAACTTCTCAGACAAGATGATGTAATTCAGAGGTTAAGACGTTCCTTTTAAGATTCACATTTCTTAGCAGAAAGAGGATGAGGGGGTTAACCCCTACATTGCAGGAGAACCCTGTTCAACACCACTATTAATTTGAGATTTTAGTAATTTAATGTTGTCCAACAGCATATTTTACAAGACGTTTGCTGTATCATGCTGCGCATTGATCACTTTAACCCAAACCATAATCTTTCAGAATACTACACTTTGTGCCTAACCCTAATCGCACCTCAACCACAGTGGCTCAAAACACCATGAAACCGCATTTGTTAAAATATGCACATATCAAAAATCATTTATACGACACATACAAAATAATTCTGCAGAAATATACACGGTCAACGTTTCCCTCTTGAGACAGGGTTGGACTATTTCATCAAAATGTTGATTGTTTAACATCTCATTCCAGCGTCACAAGTATAAATCTTGGAGCCCGGCTGCAGAAATTTACTCACGTTCCGCCACAGAAATGTTAGCGAGCAATAGCGAGCCACTGATGTGGTGCGATAAGGTTCGCTGGTTGGCATTCGCAAAGGTGTTTGATGAGGTTGAGGTCGTGGCTGCTTGCAGGCCAGTAGGTTATTTATCACGTCACTAAGAACAACATTTCTCCGTGTTCCTGGCTTTGTGCCTTTGCCACAGACATAAAGGCTGACTACACACCAATAAACGTTCCTTTTTAAACCAAACCATATAAAAACAGTCCTAAACCAAAATTCCACAAAAGTCAGATGACCACATACTGAGATAAAGATAACTTGTTTTTCAAATGTGAAAATTAACCCAATAGGTCATATCCTAGTTTATATTACTAAAGTTATACTTCATCTATTCTGAATGAGGAATGCACTGTTAACTGCATCTTAACTTGTTTTAACATTTAGGCAAACATTTACAGTGAAATATTACAAACAATTATCATACTGTATGAACCAATGGGAAACCACATGATTGTTTCCTGATTCCAAACATGGCACTTTTTTATGTTTCCTTATATTCTCTGGCCTCATTTTTCTTTTACATATACACTATAGTATTTAAATGTTTATAGGGTTGTCAGGTTTAAACTTAATTTAAAATCTTAAAGCATGTTTCTGGCTTGCTTGGTTATTTAGTCCAGCTGGTTGGCTGGACATGAGTTGACATTGGGTTTTTGTAACAATATTTTTTATTATAGAAAGAAATTGGTAGTACAACGATATAATATTCTGTAATACATACTAGATGTTTCTCATGAAAACTGCATCCTCAAGGCTAATTATATGTTCATTAATTGGTTTGTATCTGTAGAACATGAAAAATATCAGATTTCTATACTTCTTGATGCAGCAGAAGGTCAGCGCTTTAATAACCTGCTGCCATCAAACACCATTTTTCAGCTTTGTCAGAACACAGGATGAGACGTTCCAGCGTCTGGTCACCGGTCCACGGAGCCTCTCCGTTTTCCATTTGGGAAATCCCCTGTATCCCTTCTCTTCCTCCTATTTGTCTCACTCCTCCATGCTTCCTGTCCTTGTCCTCCCTCTCCCTTAATCTCATCATCTATCTTTTAGTTTCCCCCCTTGTTTCTCGGTTAAAGTCGCACCCTTCCGGCGAAGGGAGCTTGTCCTGATGCAGAAGGAAACACAGAGAGGTGACAGTTGTTACTCAAAGCAACAGAAATGTCAGGAAAAAAAGGAAAGGGGGAGAGGTGTAAACCGATTATTGTGGAAGGTACTTTGATTGTTCTTCTAATGCGTTTCTGCTGCTATTCTATTTCAAGCCCTGGTGCCAGGCAGAAAATTCAGCCGAGTGGAGGAAAAAATAGGGAGAAGAAAGTAGAAAGAAATCAAAAAACAGGTGGCACAAAACACAAAGTGGCAATCGCATCAGTGGTTCAGGTGTGCACATGTGTATGCGTGTGTAGAAAGGCGTCATGTCCTGGATATCAAACGAGCTCGGCTGATCCAAAATTCCTGTTGGACGTGGCTTTAAAAAGGAAAAGAGAAAAGCATTAAAAACCTATATAAAACCAGCTCAATTCCAATAAAGCCTGCAGTCCTTTATGTCATTTTAAACAAAGACATCGCTATGAGAGAATGAGTGTGGGCGCATGAATTGTCAAATTTAAAAGTGTATGCGTGGATTTGTGTGTGTGTGTGTGTGTAGAGCATATTGCCGGCATATTGTCAATACTGTATATTGATGTCCTCTGAAATCCATGCACACTTCCTCCATCCGTGTGTGTACTGGCGTACATCCGTAAGTCATATCCAGCCATGTGAGTGTTTGTATGCGTGTGTGTGTGTGTGTGTGTGTGTGTGTGATTAGATCACAGAGCACTGACGCACGGATGTCCTTCAGGTAACCAGATTTGTCACGTCGCCGAGCGCGGCCATCAGGTGGCGATGCTAAGCGGCTCAGCCCTGCCACGGAGGTCACCGGGACGGCGTCCCAGAAACACCCTGGAGAGGCTGGAGGGTGGGGCAGCAGATGGAGGGCAGGCAGCGGCACACTAATGACAAGACACCAATAACACGACGGCGCCGCTGGGGATCGGTGTACAACACGCTATTAACATGTAGCGCGCGTAGGCTAGCCAGATTATGCCAATCCACTAAAGCTATTAAGAGCGCCATCGAGCATGCATGTCGTGTGTTTCCTGCGAGGGAGCGGGACGGGAAGAAGGGGGGAGCTGAATGAGGGAGGGTGAACAGTGCAGGCGGGGATTTGGAAAGACTAACGATAAGTGTGTGATGTGTGTGACAGCCGAAAGAGATTATGATTAATATTAGAAGCAGAGTTTTAAAAAAAAAAAGGGGGGGGGGTGAGGAGCTGTCTCTTGTCTCCTCCCCGGGTTTGGATGATCTGCATTGGGTCGCCACCACAAAAAGAAAAAAAAATTTGATTCCCTGATTGAGCCCATGACCCTTTCTCCCTCGCTAGTCCCTGATTAGAAGGAAAATTGTTGATTTATGGTGGATTTCTCCTCATCTCTCACTAATATGAATCCATTCCAGAGGTTGCCTATTAGGAGGCGGATCACGTTTTTTTTTGGGACGAGGATAAAGAAAATCCAATCTGGATCCAGCGTTGAACTCAGCGTTTTCCAATTAATGATGATATACAACATAATGAAAACTATCAGTAGAAAAATTCAGCCTCGCAGTGGCTGCGACTTTGTGCCAAAGATAAAAATTGGAGTGCATTACCATAATGTTGCAGGAAGTTAACAAATGATCCGGCAATGAATTCCAGGCAGCGGAGCTAGAGATGAGCTCTTCCCGGCCATACCAGTCCTGTCCACACTTACTCCCCAAACCGCCCCTCCCCTACCAGACCTGTCTTTCCCAACTCAAAGCCAAGAAAGCAAGAAAGCAGAGAGGACGGGGGGGGCAGCTGATGGAAAAGAGAGGGGAGGAAAAATGACAGAGACAGACAAAGGTTGATTAAATTGATTTTCAATCCTGGGTGTCTCTGTCTGATGCTACTGCATTAATTTGCTCCGTTACATATTTGAGAGCCAGTGAGTGTATTAAGAGCTGCTGTAGATCATCTCGGTGACTGCTCCGGGAGCTCGCTGCCAAAATAAAAGCCCCGGGTCCATCCATCGGAGCATTAACCAAAGTGACTCAGCACGCCGTGGCGCCAACGCCTCGCATACTAGTACTGTGAGAGATTCTTTGTTCACCGCAGTTCAACGTCGAGGCTGCAGGGAAGAACCACTGCGTGTTTTCAGGGGGATTATGCTCAACTTTAGTTTTGCATTGAGACAGAATCAAATACAAATCTGCAGGGAAGATGTCCTGGCTCAACGGGATATCAATTACACACGTGGGTGTCGGCTCGATTCCGCCAATCTACCTTTAATCCTCAGCTCAGGAATAATGTCAGATTTATGGTCGCTCTGTCTTTCCACAGAAAGAAAATAGGCCTCCATACTGTACACATTAACATGGATTAGATAAGGGCTAGACATTAGGGGTTAAGGCACGCTCACAGGTGTTTTCAATTATTCTGGCTGATTGGAGGTCGGGGGAGGAGCGATGTCATGGCAGGAGGAGCACAGGTGTTAGTAATAACATTAGAGCTGCTCTGTTATGGAAAAAAGGATCAACATGGCAATTATTTGAGACAATATTGAAATCACGCCTGTTTAAATGATTATTTTTTAGTTACACAACACATTTATTCAGCCTGAAATTTGTCGTTTTGCAGAGTGTCCTGGATATCACCATGATGCAAATCGTGCAAGTAATGTGCTTCTGTTCATTGTTGTATTCTTGAAACCCAAAGTGTGCACATAGAACTTTTCTGACCCTTTTTCTTTGCCTTTCGTGCTCTCACTCATTCACACTCATGTTCTCACTATGGGAATGTATTGCGCATGTCTGTCTCTTTCTGCACTTTGTAAAGAAAAATGCCAATAAAAGAATGTTTAAACTTGCTTTTATTAGTTTGGAGATTGTTTGAAAGAAATTAAAATCCCAATCAAAATTCAATTGATTGCACAGCCTTAAATAACAGACAGCTTCATTTCTTCAACTAAGTCACGAGCCAGTGTGCACAATAAACACTAAACTGGTGTGGCTAAATGGAATTCATCATTTATTTCACTATTCACACCTGTGCTTTTTCACTGTGTCAACATGTTTTTTGTGAGGGGGAAAAATAAAACTCCATCTGACCGTGTAAAGCGTTTTACGTCGTCCCACCCTAACAGGTGGAACAACGCTAATGGGGGAGTGAGTGAGACGTCAGTGGAGCGCGGTCCGCACACGCCCAAACAGGCCCGAGAGAAGCCCGAATCAGGCAAAGTGAAAACACCTGTGTCGACGCACAGCGGCTGTCACGGTATTTAAAAAGGGAGGTGGACAAACGGGATGGCGTGTAAGACAAAATAGAGCAGGTTGAAGTCAAAAGCAGCACAGGACAACAGGCAAGTCCTTAACATGGTGATGACAGAGGAACACACAGGTAACATGCAGACAATCAGGCAAAGACAGAACTCTAAAACAGGGCTTAAACAAGGAACAAATTAATCACTGACAACAAACAGGTGAGGAAAAAGACACAGGGGGAACATAAATTAACCAAGAAGTAAAAGAGATAAGAAAAAGCACAAGGCAAAACTATTTTTAAATGAAGCAGGAACTAGACACACAAGGAAAACAACCGGAACACAAGAAAACTGCGTGAGTGGCAGATCATGACAAGGCTGTGTAGGGGTTTAAAGCGCAGTGTTTTAGCTAATTACAAACAACTAATTATTTACAATCATTTCACATTGATTACTTGCCTTTGGTGGTGAACTGAAGGAGCCTCTGACAACTGATAATTAAGGCTTGATTATGTAAATTTCGAGAGTAATAACAGCCTTCCTTTTAAAAGATGTAAAACTGGAATTATAAGAAACAAAACCTTTTCACGGCAGCCTTGCTGACATGATATAAACAGGTGTTACAAATGGTACCAATTAAGGTTCTGTTCCATTGAGTCCGTCTCGCTTTTCTCTTCTTGTGCAAACACATAAAGAGCCTTACCACAACATGTTTTCTTTACTGAATGGGCGTTTGCGACTCAACAATTTTTCACATTTCATCTTGACAGCATACTTATACTCGAGACCACAGTTCAGATTTAAAAATTACATCTTTTGTCAAATGAAACCTTATAACAACATAAATGTGTAGAAACTTGTAGTTAATCTGCTGCTCTATAACAGCTGCTTTTTTTAAATTAATGATATTCCTGTCCTTTTAGTTTGTGACACACGCAGTGATGTTCAAACTCAAAAACCTTTGGTATTATTGTTTATTCACCTCGTGGTTCAATCTTTCACTAGGAACACCAGAGCTCACCTGAGGATTTTCAGACTAAAACGATGCCTGAAAGTCAAACACATCAGTTGGACAAGCTGTGGCTAATTAAGCTCATAAAAATATATAAAATATTCATGTCTCACTACAATACATGCAGCATTTCAAACATGCACTGTGCGGTTGCATTATCCCTGGTTGATGGAGCAGACAGGAGGAAAAAATGCTTTGCTGCTTGGTACGTCGCCACCAAAATTAAAATTAATCCACTTGGCTTTATCGTCCTTAATGGCTGGTGTAGGGGAGAATAATTCTGTTCTCTGTAAAGTGTCGTATTTGAACTACTCTGGTAAATATTCTCTCCTACACCACTTGCCGATGTAAAGTGTGCACAAGGCCAAACAGCTCAAAAATAACATGTTACACATTGTGTGTCTGCATGGATCAGCTGAGTGTATGGTATTCTAAGTCAAATTTTAATACTGCACAATGATGATTATTAAGAAATTAGACCAACACATTGGTCTATGAGATTTAATAGACACAGAGGTCTATATTACAAGGTTAATTAGTATTCAAGCAATGCTGGCATTGAATAAAAAAACAGATTCCTTCATTACCAACATGTATTCAACTACAACTCTATTATTCTACAAAGACTAATGGATGTTTGTAAGTATCTTAGGTGTAACACTACCCATAATAATCAAAGTAAACCTAATTAAATAAGGTATAAAGAAGAATAATGTGCCACTGAGTAACACAATAAACAATGTTGAATATGTATTTTCTCATCAGATATTCATATTCTGGATGAACTTAACCTGAATGTACAGCATTTTTCTCTTGATAAACATTAAAGGTGAATGCATTCATTCTGGCTGTGAACGGCGCTCACTCATAGTAGAACTTCATTCAAGAATTTGCCAGATTTCGAAAACCCAGATAAAACTCACAAGAAACAACCTTTACGTAATATTTAGTGGAAAACCAGCTGATCTGGCAGCAGCTGTCATTCCGGTCACACTAACAAATATGCCATTAAAACACAGATCAACAGCCAGGAGCATGGAGGAAGGCAGCACCACAGCTATAACAATCAACACTATTTGATGGAGAAGTCAGTACTGACCCAGACTGAACCTTAAGGACTACAGTCCTGCTTTTATTTTACCAATAAACACCATTTAAGCAGCAGGTTTTGATAATATTCTGCAGCTGCTACTAGTGAGGACTGAATGGATGGAAACAAAGTGTGAAGAAATAACAGCATTTAGGGGGTTGTCACCTTAATACTAAACACTGGTTGGATAAGGATTAAAGACTGAATGGTAAAAATGATAAAATAATTGTTGTCTATGGTTCTCTATGGGCTGTTAAAATCTTTTTGACAAATAATAGCTCATATCAACATATTGTGGGGAAAAAATTAAATAGTTTTGAATGATGAAAATGTTTTAATTATGAACTGAACTTTTTCATTTTAATTGTGAACTAGTTCCTGTAGAAAGTGAACTTTCCCAACACTGTTTATGTAGTTTCTTAGCGTCATAAAGTATCACCACGCATCAAATACAGGGTTAAATCTCTAGTTTTTAGACCGGGTTGTTGGTCCCACTAAAACACCCATCTCATTATATCCGTTATTTCCATTTACCTGTTAGCATGAAGCCGGTGTGGCGTCGTCCGTTCGGTTTTCCTCCATCCTCCCTTCGATAAAATGAGCCCAAAGTTCGGAAAACTTTTTTTTAACTCCTTCCTCCTCTTCTTCAATCCGAAAAACGTGCTAAACAGCGTCTTTGTCCACGTTTCTGTCCCAATCGACGCACGGAAAACCGTTAGCTGCCATGCTAACAGCCGCGTTAGCTTAACTACCCGTTCTTCATCATCAGTTTTTACATCGAGGTAAAAGAAGAAGCGCCGGATACTAATAAACTATTTTTTGTCGCTCTCTATGTTTTTTTAAATACAGGTGATTTATATCTTCTCTCATTTTTATCCGTTGGTTGAATATACACATAATAAATAAAGCACAGTGAACGCATCACCTTGACGTTAACTTGACAGTGACGCAATGACGCATTCAAGGACACGCGCGGGTTTGTCGGCTTTTAAAACTTCCAGACAATTTAGCGTCCGAATTTTCAACTTAAACGTTTTTAGTTAGTTTGTTTGCTTGTTTTTTGGTTTCTTTGTTTTCGACAGAGCAATTTTAATCAAAACCATCAATTTTAAACCATTACATAAACCATTTTTTTAATCTTAGGAGGACAGGCTGATTTTCATGAAGCCCCTCTGGTGATTGATGAATAAAAGAAATATAGTTAATATAATAATATAGCTCTATCATCAACCTTTTATTATAAATATATATATATATATATATATATATTATGATTACAGGAGATGTTTTTAGAATAAAAGGTATATTTTTTATTATGATTCATACAGAATTTAATTAATAGTAATTTTATGGAAATATCAATATGGCCTACCGCAATTATGTCATTTGAAAAAAGAAATGCACACACACACAATGCTGGCTTTGTCATCATCTGAAAGTGGGAGATAATACTTGTGACTGCACATGCACACACATACACACATATACTGTGTGTATACATATATATATACATATACATATATTGTGTGCACATGTACACAATATATGTATATTGTGTGCACATGTACTCACACTCATACACAGCAACTACACAAACATTGGTAGTAGTAGTATTTCAGTAGTAGTAGTTCTAGTAGTAGGGGAAAACTTTCAAAAACATTAAAATATTATTGTCTGGTTCTGTTTCTTGTTTTCTTTCTGTTTAATGCTTGCAAGCCTGAATGGTGGCCACAGCAAATCCTGATAGAGAAACACATGGTTTTGCAGGGTTTATTTGGGCCAAAGAAGTGTGTTTCTGTTGCTTAGCAACAGGTCACAGGTCACAGGTGAAGGACGCCTAAAGCATGAAAGCATACGATACGTATTGTTGTGCATTTTTAAGCATGACAATCACTGACATCTTCTAGTGGGATTCTGCATATAAAAGTGTGTCATATAGACTCTATCTGGGATAGTACAAATAAAATGAATATATTAAAATAAAATTTGGACATGTCTTGCCTTGAAAATCCCTGCCAATCAACAGCGACTATTAAAATTCAGACTTCAAATTAATCTTCAGCTTTTCATAACAGTCTTTGCTCACATCTTAAGCACCAGGCAACAATGAAGAAACCTTGCCGAAAAAGTAAACAGAACAAATCCCTCACCATGATGGATGACCTCTCTCAAGCAAGTTTCAAGTCTCTCCAAGTTGATTTTCATTTCGAGATGAATGGAAACCAGCGGTTGCCCAGGGGGTGGGAAATCAATCTAAAAAACGTATTGTATGCTTTGGAAAATAGTCAGCAGGAATGTAAAACATAGGCGATTTGTACTCAATGGGCTGAAACATGTAAAAACACTGGCTCAGTCCTGTAAAATAAGTGGTTAGGTCACAGACCGACTGTTTATTAAAAGCAATAACAAATTTCCAGCATTCTGCGTGATATTATATACTGCAGGAGTTTAAGTACTTCATCGTTAAAAATAGAACAGTAAGACCACAATAAAAAGATTCAATCTTCCTAAATTGTACAGGACATATGATGGATTATTAGAACATAAAAGTGAGGTTTAATGAGAGCATTTACCATAAAAATGACATTTGAATACTCCAACGTGACTGATAATGACTGAATGCATATGTAAATCGAGGCTGTGCTTACCATTGTGGCCCCACACACACACACACACACACACACACACACACACACACACACGCTTTCCCAGCTTCTCAGCATGTGAAAGGGATCTCTTCAGAGCTGTCAGCACTCTTTCAACAGCGCTATTCATCATGTTTTTTTCCATTCGGAGAGCGTGCAGGTGTTTACTGTAAGGAGTCGGGGAGAAGAGGAGAGAAGAAAAGATCAGAAAAGATGGAAACAAACATCGGTGGCCTCGATGCCTGGGCAGCAGATGGAGAGGAGGATGAAGACAGACAGACACCGAGGGGGAAGAGACAGGGAAAAATAAAGCAGACACAGAGAGGGAGTGAGGGATGAAACAAACGCGGTTTTGTTTTTTATCTGCAAAATCAGAAATGAGGGAAAAACAAAAAAAACTTGAATGTAATTCCAGTGATGTTACAGACCACCCAAATGAGGTGGAGGGGAAACTTCCAGAAAAGGAGAAGTATGGAGTGGAAGTGAGCTTCATGGTTCAGGCATCAGACCTCCTCTGCTATAACGTGTGTGTGCATAATGCATGTGTGAGTGTGTGTGTGTGTGAGGGAAGGGGGGGATATCACAAGCAATGTAAGATAATGCTTTTCAATTGTACACCTGCAACATCTGTATTTGTGAGGTATAGTAGTAGTGCTGAGAAGTGTTCTTTCAATGCATTTATGGTAGAGGAAAAATAAATAAATAATGCTTGAGCAACTAAAAACATAATAATAATGTATATAAAGGAAAATCAGCTCAAAAGCATTTAACAGCTAGTCTACATGATACTAGATTACACCAGTGGTAGCTGAGCCTCGTCGGTGTTGTATTATTTAGAGTTATTCACTGTGCCAGATGTTTAAAGCATTGTTCCTCAGAAATAAACCTCATAACATAAAGGATCCTGCGTATAAAATGGACATTTTACACATTTAATAACTCTGAAGCCATAGTTAGCCACACTATGTGATAAATAAATACAGGCACATAAACACATTTAATTAGCATTGCTGTCTAAATCCTGGGGTTATTTTGTTGAAAACTGATCTGTGCATATGCAAGGAGATAAAAACAAATACTTTACATAAGGAAATCCTGGGGCTAGGCAGATAAAATAGACAGGACAGACATCTGATATTTGAAACATAATGCAGATAAGAAGAATTCTGCGTTTCTTGCATGAAGAGCAGCATCCTCTCCTGAGAACACGCGGGTCCCTCCAACAACTCTTATCTTAATCCTCACTGGTTATCGCATCACTTCTAAATTCCAAACCCGCAAAATCTAATCTCAAAACTAAGCCTGAGTCTTTACGTGTCATCACCTGGCAGCATTCGCTTCATCTTTTTCTTCTCGTGAACACTTCTGGCGCTAAAGAAAAACCAGATCGCACACAAACGAGCAACAGACACACACACACACACACCACCTGACTTCAAACCGCTCGCCGGGGTCAAGGGTCGTACCCACAATCCCCAGAGCGATCCTCTGAATCCTCGCTCTCCCGCTTCCGTGGTGTAACCCACAGGCCTCCTGATCAATAAGTTTGAGGAGTTATTTATGCATGACTGTGATCCGTATTCCAGCAGCAGAGGAGTGAGTGGGTTGGAATGTCGGCCGATATCTGAAGCCGTGGGGACGATAACCCAGCGGCTTTAAAGATGGACTACAAACACACACATATGTGAGGGCGGCACCTCAGCGTGTGTGTGTGTGTGTGTGTGTGTGTGTGTGTGCGTGTGTGCGCACACTCACGCCTCCCTTGTTGTAAATCCCCCCATCCGTCACATTAGCCAAATGAAAAGTAATAAGGGTGCGCTCCAAATGATCTACTCCCTGAGGTTGCCTTGGAGCTGTGTGAAATAAGATAACATTAACCTGAGTTATATGGCCTGCCAATGGGAAGTGCCATAACAAGACACACACACACACACACACACACACACATACACTCTATCTTATCTAGTGTTTACTCTCCAACTGGGAGTCATATACTGTCACCATAAACCAGCGGCAGTATGAAACAATAATAAACACTATTCATTGAGAAACAGAGTAAATATACATGTAGTCTGTTGCTGGCTACAATGGATCTGTGTGTGTGTGTGTGTGTGTGTGTGTGTGTGTGGGTGGTGTGGGTGAACATGCATGTGTTTCGCTGGCATGTATTTTTAAACTCTGGTGAGTATATTTGTGTTTGATTTATATAAGGAGCGTACACGCAGCCGTGGGAGCTAGAACAAACTGTAAATTGATATCACATATATTTGTGTGTTTGTGTGTATACATAGTGGGAGGAAAAAAAAAAGGGGGGGGGGAGGAAAGCAGAAGGAAAAAGAGAGAGATAGCATGAGAGAGAGAAGGGTGAAGGAGAGTGTAAATCTGATGGCATGCTGACGAAGAGAGAAGCCCTGGCAGATCACACATGTCATCTGTGATAATAGAGTAATCAAAGAGAGGCCACATGAAGAGGAAAATTATCTCTCACTTTGTGTGAAGACACAAAGAGACGCGCAGACCGGCGCGCTAACGTTTGTCACACGGACCCGCGGAGGCGGATAAAGACTCTCATGTAATACGATTAGTGCGATTATTTGAAAAATAGCAAATGGATTGAGCCGCAGTGAGTGTTCCTGTGAAGTAACCCGCTGATAATGTTTTAATGCTGCAGAAAAGGGGGGGAAATGAGTGATGACTTGTTACTCTGCTCAGGAACACGTCGTTAAGTCATTACGTAAAAGTAAATGTTATCAATAATTCGGTTAGAGTTGAAAACTGTGAACCGCTTTGCTTTTTTTTTTTTTTTTTGATTCAGCCATTTATGGGGCAATGTGATCGAATTAGCTGCTTTTTCCTGCTGTTAGAAGCTAAAGTAAAAGAGAGAAGTCTGTAATCAAGGAGTTCAAGAAAGGAAAATCTGTGGATCTGAAAAAGCTTTAGAAAGCCTTTAACCCATCAGGGGTTAGAATGAATTAATGATTGATTCCACTTGGAGCCTGAAACAAGCTATAAACACATCTTTTAAATATAAATAATTGTTCACTCCTGCTGAATTTTCAGCAACATTTCCCTGTTTCCACACTCAGCAGAGACAGAGCATAACTAACAAAGAATCTTCAGGTGATCGAGTTCAAATTGATTACACGGATTTCTGATCTTTAAATGCCTCTACCCAAGGCCGTCTCTGGGTTTGAAAGCATGCGGGTTAGATAAAACCTGCCCAGAGGCACTGGTCCTGCAAAGTGAAACATGGGGCTCGTCTGGTTTTAGCGATTATTACATTTTCAGGGTTAGAACATTTTGTAGGACAAACAGGCTGGCGATGTTTAGGACAACGTTAGCGATCGGTACAGGTTCGCTCAGCTGGAGGCGTCACGGGGCTGAGACCTGGCTTCCACTTCTGTGGTTGCACCATTTCACACGTGGTTGTGAATAACAACCTTAAACCAGACTTATCAGAATGAATGGCATCTTGAGATGTAGTCCACCAAAATCTAATTACTGGGTTTGCTGACTATGGATTTTTTAAACGCTGGGTTGAAATCGGACCAAGTCGTCAAGTTATCACACCTAGATAATGCGATTTAAATGAGATTTTCTCCAGCATTTATACGCCTAGGTCGCACTGAAACTGGACGATGCACGATGCTCCACGACAGTAGAGACTGAAATAGTGGAGCAGAGAAGCTGCCAGAAACAGCCGAGTAAGGAGGAAAGAATAAGGTAAAAAAAAAACGTAGTTAGGGTGAGTCAATGTATTTTCATACAATGCGAGCAGAAAGTCTAATTATTAAAAAAAAAGAAGGAGACAAAGGAAAACCTGTGGATCAATGTCTGCTTGGAAACTGTAGTGGAGAAGTTATTAAGCTTATTATATATTCACTTTTTTACAATGTGACAGAAAAGTCAACAGACATACCCGTGTATACACTATATTATCAAAAGTATTCGCCCCCCTGCCTTGATCACATATGAACAGTAAGTAACTTGTCTGGGAAGTTTGAAGGTTTTCATGGGATTTTTCGAACATTCCTCCAGAAGTGTATTTGTGAGGTCACACACTGTTTGGCTCAGTCTCTGCTTTAAATTATTCTAAAGGTGTTTTATCTACTGGATTGAGGTCAAGTTCATCCACAACAGACTCATCATGCAGGTCTTTACAGACCTTGCTTTGTGCACTGGATGATGGATTTAATGGGTGAGCCAATACCTATTTTTCTCAGTTGCATGTAAAATGAGACAAGGACAGAAGTCCAATTTGACAAAAAATGGGAGCATAGCTCAATGAAGCTCTGCAGGAGTGTTTCAGGGAAAAATCTGAGATATATACAGACATTTACAGATAAAATACAGAAAAAGATGTGGAAAAGCAAAGCAGTTCTTAGCAGATTTGTGAGTTGAACCAACTAAACCAGCACCGTGCAGGGTTCCTGTTGGCCACAAAGGGGTAAATGCAGCTGATATTTATGGAGTTGCAGCAGCTGTCCAGCCATAAAAGGGAAAAGGCGCAGAGACAAAAACAAGATAAGGCAAGAAATCCATTTTTGTTGTCCCGATAGTTGAGGCATGATTCACCACAGACCGGATGGATGGCGTCTGGTGGAGGACTCTGCAGCATATGGCCGATGTCTGACACCAGGGCTCCTGGGTGGCGACGGGTCACACCTCCTGAACGGTGACACGACGCACATCCGAGGCTCCCCTGACCCAGTAGGGATGGCCGGCCTGGTTGTGGAGCAGCAAAAAAACACGACACAACACGACCAGAAATGGCTGAAAACATCTGGATCACTGTCAAAAGGCAGGAGAAGAGACGGAGGGATGCACTCCATGTGGTGTGATCAGGGGAATCAATCATTGGGATAAATGTATATAATATTTAGCTTCCAAAGCCAATGGTAAACAAGAGATAACAGATTTAAACCTTACAATGGATGGATTTCAACCTGCCATTACTGAGAAGAGCAACAAAAGAGGTATAAGTGTGAACTCAATACTCTATAGAGAGGAATTCAAGATCATTATTTATGAAATGTCTAGAGTAGATATAGCAGCTTACCCTCTGAAATCATGCTTTAATGCCGTTAATAATAGAAATAGGAAGGGAAAAGAGTAGGCCGCTATGGAGACTTAACAAATCACTACTGCAGTCGGAAGATTCTAAAATAAAGATAGAAGCTCTAATTGAAGATTATCTGGAAATGAATGATACAGGAGTTTGAAAGGCGGTGGGAAATCGGGTGGGGTGGGGTTGGGGGTTTGGGGTTGGGGGAGGGGGGCATCTGCTTTTCATTCTGGAAAAATAAAAATGAAAGGTAGACGAAAGTTGGAAATCTGGAGCAAAGGATAAACAACCAAGAACAAGTTCATGAGGCAGAAAGGGTGGAGCCTCCGTTATGAACTGAAGACGATAAGAGAGCGCTCTGACGCGCGTTAACCGATGACTTCAGATGAGATATGTTCCAACACCTGATTCAACAAGCTGAACTCTGAACACCAAAATGCTGGAGGGGACGGCACAGAAAAACCACAACGATTACGACCACATCGCCTGTGCTGTTTGGAAAATGTGCTGGAACAATATTTGTACAGAAATCATTAATGTTATGAAAAATGGAACCTGACACACTACACCGCTTGACTAGTTCCTGCCTATATAATGTTATGAATACACTCAAGAACACATAGATGTTCACACATTAATAAGTTATCACATGACATATATGTAGTTACGACCTTTAATAATAAAAATATATGATAAAACATCATGTATGACAGTCGCTAAGGTGAGTAATGAGCTACAATAGGTGACCAGCTTTATGGATATAGAAGCAATACAGGGGACCTATATGTCCTTTATGCATATATATGCAGCCAAAATGTGACATACATATATGCATATATGCAGCATATACTATCATAGATGTGCATATATGCAGCATACACTACCATAGATGTGCATATATGCAGCATATACCATCATAGATGTGCATATATGCAGCATACACTATCATAGATGTGCATATATGCAGCATACACTATCATAGATGTGCATATATGCAGCATATACTATCATAGATGTGCATATATGCAGCATACACTATCATAGATGTGCATATATGCAGCATATACTATCATAGATGTGCATATATGCAGCATATACTATCATAGATGTGCATATATGCAGCATACACTATCATAGATGTGCATATATGCAGCATACACTATCATAGATGTGCATATATGCAGCATATACTATCATAGATGTGCATATATGCAGCATATACTATCATAGATGTGCATATATGCAGCATATACTATCATAGATGTGCATATATGCAGCATACACTATCGTAGATGTGCATATATGCAGCATATACTATCATAGATGTGCATATATGCAGCATATACTATCGTAGATGTGCATATATATGCAGCATACACTATCATAGATGTGCATATATGCAGCATACACTATCATAGATGTGCATATATGCAGCATACACTATCATAGATGTGCATATATGCAGCATACACTATCATAGATGTGCATATATGCAGCATACACTATCATAGATGTGCATATATGCAGCATATACTATCATAGATGTGCATATATGCAGCATATACTATCATAGATGTGCATATATGCAGCATATACTATCATAGATGTGCATATATGCAGCATATACTATCATAGATGTGCATATATGCTGTATATATTCATGTGCATATACCCTCATATAGGTTCTTTCCATGTGGGACACTATTAGAATATTGAGGATAATTAATAATACTAAGGGGATATTAAGAGCTTCAGAAGCAAAGCCTGATTAAAGAGGAAAAAATGGTAGAATAAAAGAGACGGAGCAGTTAATAAATGGGAAAATCAAGAGGAGGCAGAAGTGTCACGACATCGCGACACGAGATATGAAGATATTGCTCTTCAGCGTAACAAAAATTACAGTTATTACATCAGGCAGGCTGCTCTGGTATACACAGATATAAAACACTCTACATAATAACAGCACGTACCAACACATACTTAAAACCCAGTCTACGTAATAACAGCTCATACGATCTACGAGGGAGGACAGTGATAGAACAGGTGAGAGAAAGAGCAGGGAATGAAGTGCAATGTGTGATTGGATTGAATTGCTGAGGGGGATTTCTGGGTGTCCAGGGGTTTGGAGGCGTGTTTTGCACTTCAACTTTATTATTTAGATTTTATTTCTGTATTTTTTGTTTATGTATTGTATATACAAAACAAAAACGCTAATACTTTTTTTGGTGTCCATGCAGCAGCAACAACAGGTAAATGAATGCAGGTTAGACTCTGCAGAGTGCTACATCAAAGAGGAGGAAGAGGAGGAGGAGGAGGAGGAGGAGGAGGAGGAGGAGCCATAGATCTGCACTTCAAACCACCTGGTGAAGACCTCTGCGGACGGATCCATCTCTCCCTCCCTCTCTCCCCTGCCTCTCCCCTCTCTCCTGCTCTCTTTCTGTCTCGCTCTGACAGATTTATTAAGAGGCCGGGATCAAAACGAGTCCCCGTGCTCCCTCCTCTCTCGTCTCATCCCTCGCTCTCTCTCTCTCCCGTTGTTCATCGACTGACAGCATCTCCTCCTCTCTCGCTCTCCCCTCGTCCCACAGCCCCGAGAAAATAATAGAAATAAGGGATGAGCAGGAGAAAGCCATAGAGGAGGAGTGGATGAATCTCTTTTTTTTCTATCCCTGTGGTCTGCTTTAAAAAGATTATTTGCCTCTCACACACACAAACATGTCCCTTTCCCCCCTACACATGAATATGTCTTTTCTTATCTGCTGAGCAGAACATGCACTTTTTTTAAGCAAACTTTAGGCTTGTTGTTTTTTGAGGGAAATGTGAGCAAAGTGTCAGCATCGATGGCGTGCAGCCCGGGCAAATATTATCTTTCCATTTGTCACACTGCATTCGAAGCCTTCAGTTTGACAGCTACGCAACGCTGTATTTCTCAATCACCGTTTTTCCCCGGAATGACGGAATTACACCTGTGTTTCCGCGTCTGTGTTGTGATTTTGTCTCCATTTTAATGTGAGCTTGTTGTCTATCTGATCCCTGACCCACGGCGCTCTCTGGCAGCCGACGGCTGATTATAGAGACGGCATAAACAGACCTTTTGAAAAATTATATATATTACAATCTGACGTGTGTATTACGCCTTCCTCTTATGCAACCTGCAGGCAGGGAGCTGCTACCCAACAACTGACAATAACAGAATGTTTTTTTTATCTCTCTCTTTTATTGTACAGACCAATATGCCTCTTAAAACGTGGTGTTTTACAAAACTCAGAAACATGAATGATGGAATAAAGGCAACTTTATAACTATAAAACATATATAAACTATTGACTGATACTTAACAAGTCACTAATAGTGTGTTAAAGAGATATAACTAACTTATAAGTATAATTATAAATAACGTGTTAACAAACAGCTTAAGTTGTCTATTGGCTATCTATAAGGCACAATTTAATTCTACAGTATAGTAATTATTTTAGTTAAATTCTTAAACCATTAACTGTTATCTAACAAATCATTTATAACAAAGCATTTTTAATGGTCTATTACCTAGCTATTTATCTTAACAATGTGTGAATTCTGTCCTCTAATTATCACCTATTCATTAAAATTGGTATTTTATAAATAGGATTGAGCTGATATGCAGCTTCCAGAAAACTTGGGTATTCAACACTAACTACCTCATAGATGTTTTTGTAAAGCAGCCTTTTATATATACTATGCAAAGCCTTGTTATCATGGTTTGTCCCCACCTGAATGCATACGGACTATTTACAGATTGTAAATTGTACCTAAGAGACTTTCTACTTGCATCTACTAACACGAGATAAACTGAAATCCCTTCCCAGTGATGTTGAAAGGAATGGGACAGAGATACCAGCAGGAAAAGAGACAAAAATGGATGAAGACAGAGGGCCCCGAGCCCGGCGTCCTCCATTACCCCCTGGCCTCTGTCTGGCAGCGTGTGAGCGGCAGCGCTGGATGGACTCGGCCAGTCACCTATCAAAGCCCGTCTAATGAATGGTCCTCTAATCCCCTCATTGAGATACAGAGAACAGACTCTCTGCTAATGCTCTCAGACAGAGATGCTCTCTCTCTCTCTCTCTCTCTCTCTCTCTCTCTCTGTCTGTCTCTCTGTTTCTCACACTCACACCGGAATTATGCAAAAAACACTCACTGAGGTGCACGCACAATGAAAAGAAAAAAAAACATGCGGGCACCTTTACAACATTCACATGCAAAAAAACTGTCTGTGTTGGAACATCGTGCAGGTGCCTCTCTCTCTCTCTCTCTTTCTCTCTGTGTCTCTGTGTCTCTCACCCACTCTCAACAGTACAATACAACTCCACAATATTCCACTTTTGTACTCCGACGTAAGCCGCCTTAATTATTCCCGAGAAGAATGGGTTTCAGAGGGGAAAGACAAGGGGGCCCCTCTTGTCATTCCGGAATCGGTCTAACATGTTTGTTTTATCCGCGGCGTGTTTACAGGCTGGCTCGGGCGAACGCGCGATATGAAGTCATTGTGTTTGGATTGATGGAGGGAACTGTATCCTGCCTTTTCCCGTCCACCCGGCAAATCACTCATACACTTCTGTTTTGACGTCCCGAGCGGAGTCTGTCTTCCATTTAGCCTTTTCTTCCTTCTCTCGCGCTTTTTGTAGCCGTTGTGCATCCAGCCAACATGAAATAAACACACCCGTCTCCCCTTTCACTCTCTTCCCAGTCTCTCTCTTTTTTTTTTTTTGCTTTCTCTTTCATCCCAGGCTGTGTGTATGGGCCAGATATCAAACAAACATGGAAACAAAGCAGCCACGCAAGGCCAATACCCCCCCCCCACCACCACCTGGCCAGGAACTAAAAAAAAGGGGTGAGAAATGTCACTTCAGCTTGGAATGACAGATTTTTGGGAGGTGCAGACGTCACTTGTTTCTGCTCTTGAATTTCATAAGACAGTGCTGAAGAGACAGCTGAGAGGATTGGAGGCAGGCTGAAGGATGGGGGGGTGGAAGGGTTTTTTTTTTGGGGGGGTGGGCACTAGAGACACGCTTGAAATGTCAGCCAGGAACCAGGTAGCCAACGCTGGACCTAAAATTTAAGACAACACAGCTGGGAAGCAAAAGGAAGGTGGGGGAGGACGGACGGAAGGTTTAGTGCGATGAGATTAGGGAAGGACAGGAAAGATTAGCAGCAGATGATGCAGGGATGAGATGGAAACAAAAGACCAAATGTCAGGATTTAAAAATGAAGCTGTAGGAAGAGGGAAAGGCTGAGAGAAAGAACCTGAGGTAGCGGAGGAAGAGAACATTTTTTCTGCATTCTATTTATTCTCCACGGCAGTGACCGAGCGGGGGTCCAGGGACCCAGCTCTGTATTTATACTGGCTCGAGCCCCTGTGCATTATCATCCTGATGAATATTTATTTATATATATTTCTGGATTTGTTCTGCACGGACGGGTCCTGTTTGGGTTGGCTCCCGGCCGACCGGACCATCTGGTTGTCCTCAGGTCGGTTCTGGAGGACCGGACAGAGTCCAGAACCGCAGCGTTCTCCCAAAAAAACAGGTCCGGGAGTATTTCTCTGATCCATAATTCATGCGGCTGGGGCTGAGCTCGCAGACGCTAGGCAGGGGAATGAGCTGTAAAGTTGTGCTGGGTTCAGCTACGAGGCTGGAGGCGGGTGATGAAAAAAACACGGCGAGCTTGTGTTCTCGGAAAAGTTCCCCCGAACGGCAGAAAGGTGCATTATGTGCATTATGTTGGTGACTAATTGATCTTCTGCCAGATCTCCAGGAAAGGCTGTTTCTTAAAGCTCTTCTCGGGTGACCCATATGAGTTTTATGGGTCTTTTGCTCCGAGCGACTGAGAAAAACAACTGAAAGTCAGATGATTCATATGAGCATCTTACTTTAATCCACCACCGAGTAGACATATGCTTTATTTTAAGATACTGAGTGGGGAAAAAGGGATTTGAACAGGGAAAAAAAAATATTTGCAATGTTCATGTCTGTTTTTCTTTCTTCTATATTTCTACATTTTACAGAATTTTCTGTGTTTTGTGTGTTGCATCTGGCATTGTTCGGAGCTTCAGATGTAATCTTTTAGGAAAACCATGCGTGAAAATGTACGTGCTGAAGTTAACATCCATCGTCCGTGAATAGGTCTCAGCAGCAAGATGGTTTCTGCAGCGCCGCAGAGCCACCCATGCAAATGAGATGTGTTAAATTTAAATGTACGGAACAGCACTCAGCACAACCAATCTACACCCCAGCTAAAGGCTGAGTTGTGGAACTTGATAATGTGAAAATGTTATCTCCTCAAAGGGGCAATGCAATGATTCTGCAAGAATCTAAATCAGCCATGCAGCCAAAAACACTGGATCCTACATTTCCCATTATGCAACAATAGAGTCCTGCACTAGACTTGACCAGACCCTCCCTGGCTGGAAAACACACGCCCTTCATTTTCAACGGCACCAGTCTGTAATGCTGACTTTGTGTTAGAAAAACTTGCAGCCTCCAACCCAATGCGAGAGATAATCACCGAGGTCAACTCTTCTTAGACTCAACAACCCTCCTCCAGAACCACACCAGACTTTATAAAACAGTTTTTCACAGACTCAATTCAACATCTGCTTCAAAATACACTTAATCAAAGATTAATGTCATCCCTCAATCCCATCACTGAATGTACAGGTGCCTTGACCAGCTCCTATATAATAGTGCAGTGATAATAAATAGAACTCTTATTTCAGGTATAAGTAATTTATTTTAACCAATTATAGATACAACCCCATAATTCCCAATGGTAATTCACACACAATAAACAGTGGTCTACTCCAACGTGGTTGGAGCTAAAGTACCATTATCGAAACAAATCTGTTAAGATCCGATAAAAAAAAGATTATATGTCCCTGTATATAAGAGGATAAAATGTAATGTTCACAGGGATTCAGATAAGCCTTGTGTTTATATGGTTATCCACTGTAGATTTATAAAGAGTCAAGTAAAACATTTGATGGAGTCTATAAAAGGGAAATCTTCAGCTTTTGTTTGGGTAGAATTGTGATACCAGATGATCTTGTACGAGGTTTATTATGTCTTCATTCCTAGTATGACTAGTTGCTATTTTCTTTTCTATCTCACAATGATCTTGTGTGACACTGTGTGAGGTGACTGTCGAAACATGTTGGGTAGAGACAAGATCTTTTACATGTCTAGGGTAAAAAGAGAGAACGGTAAGTAGTCATAGAGATCTCCCCACTTACAAAGCATCTGGGACCACTAACAAACCTACATCATGTTAAGACCAGTTACACCTTTCTCCCCAATAGAATCAAACAACTTCTTCCCTGATATGAGCAGAAGGGAAAGAGAAGGAACACACACACATCAAACAGACACTTAGAAATTGTGGTTACCCCAACTGGGCATTCACCAAGACGGATAGAAGACAGAAGGAAACCAAAACTGACAACACACAACATCCCTGTTTATTTCAAGCCTGGCAGCACCCTCAGACAGAGACTGGTCCACCCCAAGGACAAAACTCCAAGACAAAACCTCAACAATGTGGTTTATGCTGTACAATGCAGTTAAAGAGTGCCTGGATTTATATATCGTAGAAACCAAACAACCACTGCGCAAACGCATGGGACAACACAGGAGAGCCACCACATCAGGACAGGACTCAGCAGCACATCTGCATCTAAAGGAAAAGGGGCACTCCTTTAAATGGACGTACACATTTTAGACGAGGAGGACAGGTGGTTTGAGAGGGGAGTGAAGGAGGCCATCTACGTCCATTTAGAAAGACCAACTTTAAACAGAGGAGGTGGGTTAAGTCATAATCTATCTGTACATACCGTCCTGCTTTGAGATCTTATTCCAGGAAGTTTAACTGCTCTTCACCATCAGAGCAGAAGACATCCCTGATATAAAGGTCCACTCCAAACATAAACTCTCTAAATGTTTCCCAGTTTTACAAAAGCTGAGAGACTGTCTTTAGCTCTGGTTGCCTATCACTGATTGGGATGACATGGTCAACACTGTACACTGATAAATGCATGGCAAACCTAGAACTTCTGTAACCAGATTTAAACCCCTTGTTTTTGCAGGCTGGACAGGAAGTTTACCCTCTTGGTGGAGTAAATTTATGACTTCAAATGGTCCATTTGAACCAAATGAGCTTAGTTCATTTTCATTGGTCTGCAATAAATCAAGGCGGAGTGAAACCTCCAAAATGAGGTGGTCTCGGTCCACTTGTCAGCACCAAATGACAAACCTTGGTGTGGTCCCTCTGCTTCAAACAGCCTTGTGGGTCTTTGGAACAATGTTTGTCCCACATGACCTCATTTGTGAGGATAGCATGTCTTCCCAGCCTGAAACGACACGCTTTGCTTCCATCTGCAGATTGTTCTCCAGATGTAGCCGTGACTCACGTTGGAATCAGACATTTTGCCAAAAAAAAAATGGCGAATTCAGAGAATTGAATACACAAAGATAACAGCAAGTAGCAATGTGTAAGGTAAACATTGTTGAAACATTAATTGGGCAAATTTTTGGTTTAAGGCATCTAAAGCCACAAGGAGAGGCAGGGGCAGAAGGAAAAAATGGATTACAAGGCATCTCCGCTGCTCTTTGTGTGCTTGCAAATGTAGGACAAGAAATTATGAGAAGTCCCCGCATCCAGTCTTAGTCATATAGCTTACCAATGAGTCATGCCTTTTTTTACAGTGAAGGATCCAACACAGATGATCTGAAGGATGGAGCCCTCCCACAGAGGAATGTGTTAGGGAGAACAATAGAAGCGTATCTGACTGGAGAACAATGCTTTCTCTGCTCCTTTATTGAGGTGCTTCGCCGCCATTTCTCCTGTAATCACAGTGGAAGGTCAATGTTGGCGGTCGCAGGCGCTAACAAGGTGATCAATGTTAATCACAGACCGAGCGATCAATACAGATGAGTGAGAGCATTAGTCAGAGCCTTCGGATTACTGGCAACAACTGAACCACATGCTTTGGGAGTTTTCTTTCTCCCCCATCATATTATTGATTGGATGGTGATTAGGGTGATGTGTAGCAATCGCATTTTGTCAATAATCCTATTATGAAAAAAAAAACACTTTGTCAGTGCTTGTGGGTAAATATTTAGGTGTCTGGTAATAAACACAAAAACTGTGATCTCTTAGTCCCATATCACCTATCCAGAACATTATGTTCCCAATATGCAGCTTATTGGAGGTTCCCAGAATTTCTAGAATTAAAACGGGAGGCAGAGCCTTCAACTTCCAGGCTCCTCTCCTGTGGAATCGTCTTCCAGTTTCAGTCTGGGGGGCAGACACCCTTCCTATATTTAAGAACACGTTAAAAACATTTCTGTTGTAGAAGCGTATAGTTAGGGCCCGCCCTGGCTGGCCTTGTCATAGTTATGCTGCGATAGGATAGTCTGCCGGGTCCTCATGAGATGCTCTGAGCTTCTTTTTCTACTGATGATCCACTATTGTACTTTTAAATCTGCTGTGTTCCCGGAGTCTGTGATGGATCCTGCTCCTCATCCTCCACTTACACCAACATTCATTACATTTCTGTTTGTTTGTTTGTAATATCTAATTTTCCCTGTAAAGTTTCCACCTGCACACATCATACTGCAGCCTGTTTGTCCTGGAAGAGGGATCCCTCCTCTGTTTCTCTTCTTGAGGGTTCTTCCGGGGGGGTTTTTTGCTGTTAAAGGGGTTTTTAGGGAGTTTTACCTTGTACAATGTGAGGGTCTAAGGACAGGAGATGTTGTGTTGCTTTTGTACAAACTGTAAAGTCCATTGGGGCAAATCTGTGATTTTGGGGCTATACAAATAAATTGAACAGAATTTTACTTGACTCCTGACCCCAGCTCTCTAGGGGGCGCATCATTTCTGATTGTCACTATCGAGTGATTGGTCCATTAGTAAGAAAACAGGGGTTTGTGAGTGAGTAAGAAGATAAATTGCATTGCTGCAGTGATAGTAAACTGGGAAAATTGCATAAAAAATATGCCCCTTTTAATGTTAGTCTACGTGTAAACTACCAGCTTTGCTACTACAATAATTGAGTGAGAGAATATGCAAAAAGAGATATATGGGGGGTTTAGTAGAGGAGGTAAGCGACAAAGGTGTGAAAGCACCTCAGGGCCATTGGAATAAATTCATCCAAAGAGTCAGATCAGCCTTTATTTCACATGTTGTCCAACAATTCAATAAATGCACTGAAGCCCATAACTTTTCACATGGAAATAAAAATACACATGAAATACTGTTGATGGCGAAGCATTTGTCTTAGTGATAAAAACTTGTCATTGTGTCCCAATACAACTGTAAATATAGATATAAATGTTCGGCTTTTGCATCCAAAATGCTTCTTATATTATATGTTCAGTTGTCATCCTTTAGAAAGTCACCACCAGAATGATTTTCTTTTAATAAAAATGTGCATAATTTACACAAAAAATCTTATTATGGATAATATTATGATTTTTTTTATTCTTGATTCCTTTTATTTGGATTCTCTGATCCTAATAATGTACAATCACACATCAACTTTTTTATTTAATTGTATATCTTTAAAACAAAGGCTGATCTGCCTCATCTTTTCGAATGATTTTTTTCTTTAGTTCTTAGGTACTTTTGTCAGTATTGGGTGTATTTAATCAGTTTTAAGTTTTAGCAGAATGCAACAACCCTGAAATCATTTGTAACCTCTTCAATGTGTCGAGGAGTCCTCTGAAAACCTGAACACACACATTGCTGCTCAGTAGAACCAGCATCAGACAGACAGTCCTCCCCCAGTGCCAGACCCTCGCTGGGAGAAACCCTGCGTCGCTATAAAAAAAAAAAAAAAACGCTGTGACGTCACCACTGACCCAATTCTTGCAACAAACCCGCAAGCCGCCTCATTCGCCGCTGCATCTGCATATTTAAGAGGAAAGAGCGCGGGAGAGGGGGAGGGGGGTGGGAGAGAAACTCGATGCCCTCTTCTTCGCTCGCCATCAAAGCTTCTACTTTGTCATGGATGCACTGCCTTACGTGTGCAGCCGCCACGGAGCGAGGAAGATTCGGCTGATGGATGCGCTGTCAGTAACAGACCAGCACCCGTCACGCAGCCACAGACCCACAGGCGAATCGAGGGAAGCCCCTGGCGTTCCGTACGCGTCCAGTCAGTCTCACACGCGCCAGAGTTCCACGTCCGCTCTGATTTTCGAGACGCGGGGTTTAGGGCGAGAGTGTTTGTTGGTGCAAACCGGCACATCCCGGGGAAAAAAGAAGGAGATTCTGTTTGACATGCTGAAATCCAGTCTCATCCCCGGCTGTCAGTTTGAGAGCGGCGGGCAGAGACACGGACAGAACGGGGAGATAAGTGGAGCGTGAACGTGTCTTTAACACATCATACATCCCGGGCTATCGCCCTCCATCTCTACATACATCATACAACAGGCCTGGGAGGTACACAACGTGCAGCTCTTAGACATACTGAGCAAATTAGAGCATCGTTAAAGATGAAATGTTGCAGTTAAGATGCTATCAGAGTTGTAAACTCTCCTCTGGAATCGCCTCGGAAACCATGAGAAACGTGTTCCTGGTTGCACATACATCAAAAGTGACGCGCGGAATTGGGTGTTTTATGGGACGACTTTTACATACTGATGATGATTTACCCCAACGTTTTCCTGCCAGGAAATTTTAATGGAAATGTAAAAATTCCACGATAACTGGACGAATTCCATCTGCTGATGTGCTACGAACAAAAAGCTCCAGAACAGCTACTAAACGGATTTCATCATGATAGTGTTTTCTCAGCTGCTTTTTTTTCTTCTCTTCCCCGAAGGTTAAGAGCGAACTTTCAATCTCAGCTTGTTAAAACAAGGGCAATAAAAAAAAAAATCACGATAACTGGGCAAACACCATTTGCTGATGAAAATCGTGTGATAGGATGGAATGTCTATGATCACTATTTTAGGTGTGAGACCAGAGAACTTTAATCATAAAACTGACTATATTATATAGATTTAGGCCCATATATCAATCAAACCTGCAGGTTGTGTCATGCTTTAGTAATTCAGTGGCTCCTTCTTTAGGATCTACTCTGTGTCAATGACTCTGACACACATGTGACCACGGAGAATGAGATAAGATAAGATATGACTTTATTGATCCCACAACAGGGAAATTTGCTTGTTACTGCAGCGTACAGAGTAAAGACAAATAAAAGAAAATAAAAGCTAAGAAAATAAAAGTTATAACAAATAAAAATACACAACATTATGTACAAAATTCATAGAATTGTTGATACGCATACACAGTATGCATTATGGACATAAGAATGGAGAAAAAATACTAATAAATAGTAAGAAAAAAGTATGCATAAGCAAAGCATATATACATACATACATACACATACACACATATTTACATATTTGCATATATATACGCACATACACACATGTACACTTACATAGCTAATGCATACTTAAGGTGCAGGATGTGTGTGTAGAGTAAAGATGTGTGCGTAGAATGAGGTGAAATGAGGAGGCCTCCAACTAAAACGACTCCTCCCAACGTGTTTAACCTTTTTTTCCCGACACTCCATCACCTTCTCCTTCTCTATCTCATTGCAGGCAGCCTACGGGTTTGTGACGCGTCAGGGATTTGTCGTGTCGTTACCGTGGCGCCGCACCAACTCCCCAACTTTGGAAATGTGGGTTACATATGGTCCTAAGTGGGTGTGAAAGAGAATGTTAATCAGTTGACTGCTTTTGTCTGCCTCGGCGGGTGGAGGTGCATGCGTGTGGATGCCTACACATGTGTGTGTGTGTGTCCATATGTTGCAGCTCTCAGCAGGGGGCCGGGTCAGGACGTCCTACACCAACAGCTGGAGGAGGCCAACTGGGACTCAGGGGGGTACCCAGCGCTACGTACATAACCGGACTGAACCGCTTCACGATGATCTAGCATGGCGAACCAGGACGTCGTCTTCAATCATTCCCAACCACAGAAGAAGAAGCCGCGTGTGAGTTTACTGTGAGTGTAACCCGAGGAGGTGACACCAGGAAAAGCCTGGAAAAGCTCCAGGACGACGACGCGAGTGCATCGTACTGCAAGTGTTTGTGTTTCTCATTTGAGTCTGGTTTTGCGGCGGGAGGCGGTCGGATGGGAAACACTGGAATACTGGATACTCCCCCAGCACCTCCGCACTTGTCTCGTAAATCCAGGGCTCCCCCCCGCCCCCCCTCCGTCATTCTCCATCTCTTTTTTTTTCGGCGGCGTCGGATCTCCTCACCCCGCTCATTACTATCATTCATCCTCTCACAGGGGTCGTTCCTCATCCCCGACACCCTCCTCGCTCGGCAGCTTGTGAGAGTCGCCGCTCTTCCGCTTCCCCGGAGTTTCCCTCCGCCAGACTGTCTAGAGAGAAAACACTTAAGATACTTTAGGAAATAATTAACACCCCAGCTCAGCACCGGGAGACGAAGCTCTGCTCAGCTACCGACACGAGGCCCATAGACGCATTCATCACTTTCACACATGCATGTGCGAAAATCCTCTGGACATAAAAATATATCAGCAAAAGAAGAACTATCATGCTTTATTGATGATTCTACACAGTGTTGCAGTATCTGAGTGGTTAAGAAGTAGAAACACTTCAATTCATGGTAGCTAGCCAGATGCTTGAAGCCCCCCCCCCCCCCCCCCCCCCCTTTATGCAGGCGAGGCACAGTTAGCTTAGCGTGTTAGCTTCCAGTGAGCAGCGTAACACAGGAGTTGACAACATGTGAGCTCAGCAGCGCCGCCCCCCCTAACCCCCCGACGTCTGTCGACTGCCAGCACTGGAAAAACCCACTGAAGCGCAGAGACTGTCTCCTTACATATATAATCAAACAACAGCTTCATTCCCCTTTGTAATATGGCAACAAAAATAACCAATAGCTGCAAAATGAGTATTAGTAGTCATGCAACTGTTGCTTTTCAGGAAAATATAGTTGAAAAAATGTATTTCTGATATTTTTGAACACTATATTCTAAATAATGATATTGTATATTGCGGTCGGACACATGCATGTCAGCTGCAGACACTTTATGCATGACATGTGTGGAGGATAGTCACAGGGGTTTCTAATAGTTTCTAATTAATGAGTGATATAAAGAGATGTCAGGACGGTGACATAATATAATTCCTTTTAAAAAATATGAATGCGTTTTACTCTAGTGATGTGCATGCCTGTGTTTGCATATGTGGACTACCTCCTGATAACTGCAGACAGACAGCAAGTCCTTTTTTTTTATTTTTTACTTCGGCCATTCACTCCAACACATGCGTGACCAGCAGCCGGACCGTTCAACAAGCACTCAGAAGGCCTGCATTCATGCATGGCCTTTAGAATTACACACTCACACACTCACACACACACACACACACATGGGGATACACAGATGCAATCTCAAAATATGGCATGTATGGACTCAATTTTACCCTAATTCACCCAACGTACACACATACGCACACGGAAAGTCACTCCGCTGCTTCTCTCTTGTATACACGCTTCATTCCTACATAAACACGTTTGAAACAGGAGACACTGGTGATTCAATCAATGAAAAGAAACACATGCACACACACACACACACACACACACACATTTCCAGAGGCCCTCGAACACACAGCTCATTTCTTGTTTTGTCTGCAGTGCAGCAAAGTAGAATTTCTGCTAAAATAACTTCAAAGGCTCTGAAGGAGGGGCCACTCTGAGGAGTATGGGTAATTAGGACTGTGGAGAGAGAGAGAGGGAGAGAGAGAGGGAGAGAGGACGAGTGAAAGGGGAAAGGGATCCTCTCAGCCACAAAGGATGAATGAGGAGGAGAGATGGTCTGGAGAGGAGCGATGAGGGGGGAATACTGGGGGCACTTCATGATAACACTTGAGCACACACACACACACACACACACACACACACACACACAGATTGGGGATGTGATAGCACGCCACGAGACAGGAAATTTTGGCTGAGGAATTCACTCCCTGTTGCAAACATGGCGCCGGTAAACACAACCGAACACACGGCGAACAATCAGGCGGAGACGGAAAACAGACGTTTCTCTTATCGGTCACACTCTCTCTCTCACACAAACACACACACACACACACACACGCACACGCAGAGTGCTGCTAATGGCATCAGGCAAACAGCGGTGTGTTTCCAGCCAGCCGTGCAGCCCGTCCACCCAGCCGTCACAAGAGCCCCTCGCCGCCGACTAATGCGCGGCTATTTATAGCCCATAAACGGCGCTAAACATGTCGAGATTGTCCCTTATCGCCACCTGCACAAATAGAGCGAGATTACTAAACGCTACTGTCAACAGAAATGAGGCTTAGTGCTTTTTTTAAATGCCTCCGCGGTTTATGTGTACAACTCCTCACAAATCACAAATTCTGGTTAATGCAGCGGCCGCCGCCTGCAAGAGGAGTTTGACTTAAAAAAACAGACAATACCTCAGTAAACAATGAAATGGAAGTGTAAAAAGTGGGGAATAGAAACATGGGAATGAAAGCTTAGGGAGAAAATGGAATCAGTGTGTGTGTGTGTGTGTGTGTGTGTGTGAGGAGGGAGAAGTTGGATGCAGAGACAGAGGTGTGAGAGTGCCCTCTGTTGACAGAGCTGGGTTACATACACACACACCCACACACACACACACACACACACACACACACACATGAGACAAGTAGCTGGTTCAGTTACTGTTTAGTCTGAGAACTGACACACACACACACACAACTCCCCAGAAATCAACTACATTCAGATTTGAGCATGAAGATGGAGGCACAAGGACGACATTGTGTGTGTCGTAGGATTAGCGCGCACCTTTGTGTGTGTGTGTGTGTGTGTGTGTGTGTGTGTGTGTGGCTCTGCAGATCTCTGGATCCCTGCTGAGCTGCAGCTGCCTGAGTGACATGTGCTGGTTGAGCCACAAAGCCCCTTCAACTAGAATCACTTATCCTCACCCACACACACACACACCCCACCCCCCACCCCCAACACACACACACACACACACACACACTGAAGGACATGCTGTCCATCTGCAACTGCTCTGAAATTCAAACTATTCGATGCTAAAGCAGCATCCAGCAGCTTCCTGTTGGGCTGAGAGGAGACAGGCAGTTTGACGGATGACGTCAGCTGCTGAGTGTGTGTGTGTGTGTGTGTGTGTGTGTGTGCTCAGCTCCTCTTCTTTTGCCCCCGTGAGGGTCTAAGTCTGGGTCTTCCTGGTTCCGGCCGTCATTCCTGTCACTCGTGACCTCAGTAATCACATTGGAGCGACCTAAGACGCGGCTTCGTGACGCCATTTTTGTTTTTTTGTTGTTTCAGATAAACAAACTCACACTTATCTAGTGATTAGCAAATATCTGTTTTAATTAACATGAAGCGCTTCGTGGTTCCCTTGAACAGCCAGGAAAGTCCCATTGAAAATCAAAGACGTCCTAGTAAGCATAAAAAAAAAAATCACATGCTAGGAGAAAATAAAAGGAGAAACATGCACGGGCCATACCATCGATATCCAAGGTTATATAACACAGCAACAGGTCTCCTTCAGGGCTGTTTGTACAAGAAGATTAAAAAGGTATTCAAAGAAGCGAGGGCTTCTGAGGTTAATGGTATTTTGCAGCTCATTCCATGCCCAAGGTGCATAAAAGGAGAAAGCAGTTTTAGCAGTGCACCCCGGGGACGTCTAAAAGAATCCGATAAGTAGATCTACTGCCACTGCTGCTATGATAAGACTGAAGATATACATTTATAAAGTAGGTAATTCACCCTAACAGGACGATAAATAGCAACACAAGTGTTTTTTTTTCTGCTGTGGAACAGAGGAGGAGAGAAAACGCAGCGTGCTCCCCCCCTGATTAAACAAACCTCCATTATAAGACATGACATTTCCTGTGTGATACAGAGCATCTGCAGGAGTTCGCCTGACAGGAAATGGTCTTTATTTTCAGGCACAGTCCATTCAGATGAATCCACCTGTTGATTTTTTCAATTTTCAATATAATATGATGTTACTGAGCAGCTTTGGAAGCTGTTCGCTCACACCTTTATTTAATTAGTCATTGGGAAACCATCGTAAAAGCGTGAGGATGCAGTACTTGTAATTACTTATGGAAGGTCACTGTGAGACTCTGCAGGATCTGACGGGTGTTTACGACGGACAGTTTGAGGAAGAAGTTATTAACGCTCGCTTTTATTTGCCCTTGCAGCTAAACAATCCTAAAGTCTGGTGTTGTGATGGGAAATCACTGGAGGATTTTTACGGTTTAAAAATCTTGGGAGGCCACAGACCAACGCTGTTTGAGGTGAAAAATATAAAACAAATGTTCTGAAATTCGACAACTTTGTGGTCGAAAATGTCCACACACAAACTACTACAAGATTATCATACATCAATGTGTTATTCTATTATTTTAACCCTTTAAATGCCAGTTTATCTATAAAAATCTACAACAAATACATTATTTTCCATATAATAAATGGTAGAAAAATGGGGTTTTAGTGGTGATCAGAGTCTTGGATAATTAGCAAAAATATATTTGCTTGCATTAGAAAAAACTGACTTCCATTATAACCACATATGTAACCACTACTATAATAGTATAAAACTACTGCATTATGTCATTATGTCAGCATTCCATTTTGAGGAAAAGTAGTGATATTTTACATTTAGTAGTTATTTAGGAGTTAACCAGATTAAACCAACAACCCATCGCAGGCTGGTGCATTAAATATTTGTATTTTTGCTTGTTATATTAATGAGCCATGTGACTAAGAGGTGTGTGCATGTGTGTGTGTGCATGTGTGTGTGTGTGTGTGTGTGTGTCTTCAGGGATTAAAGAAAAGTCGTAATATTTGCCATATTTAATGTATTTGACCAGATTCAGCCGCAGCATGAAATTCTTGAGTTCTTGCCCGTCCTATAAAGGAGACATGTGACTTCCAGCATGATGCGACGCGGCCAAAATCATCAATGGATCCAAGAGAAAGTTGACAAAAGGAAGGCGTGAGGGCGTGAAACATCGTCTCTGGACTCCTCTCACTACACGATCCTCAGGGCAGACTATCGGTTGGGCGTGTGTGTGTGTGTGTGTGTGTGTGTGTCGGTTTGTAAACTCACGCTTGTAGGAACATTTGACACAGCCATCGTTAACCAGCTAGCGTCTCTTTGATTCTTTCGCTTCGTTACGGGGAAACAAGCTCTTATCGCTCTCAGAGATGCTAGGAGACGTCACCTGTACAAACAACACACACACACACACACACACACACACACACACACACACACACACACACACACACACACAGGTGGCGTCATCCTGGAGACGAGCTGACAGTGAGATGGCGTTTCTGGCTCCGAAGGGGGGGGGGGTCTGCTGTCATTTATAGCACACACACACACACACACACACACACACACCTGTTACATAAGACGTCTTCAACCTAAAAAACCTGGTGGATCTCTGACGTCGTTTTTACAGCTATTTAGACGTTGATTTTTTTTTTTATTCCCTCCAACCCAGGACGTTTCTGCAGGCGTGAGCCTCCGTGCTCTGGGTTGGAGTTCGTCTTCTGTGAAACATCCAAACGCCACTCGATCAGATCCCAGTTTACTTTCCTCCGTTCTTTCCTCTCCTCCTCTCATTGTTGCTTTTCCTTCTCTCCGTTTCTCACATTTTTCTCCCTCTCTGTTCCTCTCTGCCTCTTTGATGTTAACGCAGCGTTGACACAGAGCCGTGCCAGATTCAGACACACACACACACACACACACACACACACACACACGTGTACTCCAGGACGCTACATATCTGTATGAATAGTCTGGAAAAGGTTTTTGGTTTCATGCTTCGTCGGCTCGGAGCAGAAAAAACATCTTCGCGTGTTTTCATTGTCGTTTTATGTTCCTGACGGAGCAGGGCAGTTAAACAGCGTTCCTCAAGCGTTTGTTTTTGGTTCTGGGGGAATGTTTACTGAACGTACCTGTATAGCATTCCCTAGATGTTTAAACGGCAAGGAAAACTAACATTATGCTGTCATTTCCAGAACCGTTGTGGGAAGGTTAGCAGAATGTTCCAGGATGGTTACTTTAAATCAGGGGACCCAAACTTTTTCCTGTGAGGGCCACATAACTTTTCCTTCTCTGATAAAGGGGTCAGTTTAGAACAGAAAAAGTCTGACGATTGCAGGAGTGATGAATGGAAAATTTCCAGAAAGCCACAATCAAATAACCCCTCTGGATTCTTCACAGAAAAAAACCAAGAAAATAAATAAATAACACTATTTATGAAATAAATTATAACCAAATAAGTCATTACTGTATTTAACACACACATAAGGCACCTAACTACAGGGCGCAGGTTTTAAATACAGAAATAGATTTATACACATAGAGCGGGAGCTAAACTGAGTTTGGTTGTGGTTTATTTGAGTATTGATTACAAAGTACTAAGTTTTTAATCATCAAGTGTGTGTATTTAAAAACAGAGCAGGGGAATGTCATCAATCAAACCATCAAAGTCCTCATCCTCTGTTTCTGATTCCAACAGCAGCTAAATCTCCATCAAACATCAGCTTCACTTTCTTCAGTACCGTGCGGCTCCTCAGAAATGATGCATTATAATCCACTGGAAGATGCTGCGCTACCGTAGTCCTGGTCCAGATGGAGAAACGGCACCATTTCATGAAACGAAAGCACGTTTCATGCTTCTGTTCCTGCTTCGTTCTTTGCTCGGTGATCGACTGATAGAGTCTTTCCTCAAACTCCACCAGCTTTATGTTCGTGGAGTTCCTATGTGTAGACATGTATGTTATTATAGTATCATTAAAGCTACTCTAAATGATATTTTACCATCTTCAATATATATGATGACTATGTTTAATGTCAGAAGGGGTCTCGCAATTCTCAGTTTGCCGTTTTAGCGTCTTTCAGCTCATTGTTTTGGCTCATTTTGTCTCATTAGCCTTGTTGTTTCAAACAAAAGAACAGAAAATGGCTTTTAAATACACAACTGTTTGCTACCTGCAGGCTACCTAGTTCGTTGTATGTCAGATATACAAGTATAATCCATAAAACAAGCTAAAGGGGCTTAACATTGGTCTTAAAGTAATCAGCAATCCAGCAACAGGACTCCATATGACTGCTAATGCTTCATGTCTGTGGGACATATGAAGCTAATGCGACGTTACAAGGTCAAAGTTGTTTTTACGCCGTTTATTCTTTGATTGTAGACACATGTGATTGTTCACCACTCTGTCTTTATCTGAGCGTGCCGCAGAATCACGGCTCACCCTCGAAAAATCAGGCGGGCACAACAAAAGTCGATGTGAGTGTTTGCTCCTGGCCGACGCGTTCCACATGTGAGCACGCACAGCGCTGTTCTCAGGCCTGTTCAAGGTGGAAAACCCTGGAACACGCAGCGTGTAGAGTAACCACATCCCTAGCACAAGAGTTTGGTGAAAACACACACGGCCTTAAGGCACACACACACACACACACACACACACACACACACACACACGCTGGAGTGGACGTGGAGGTGAGATCTTTAATCATTGTGCATGTGTCTTGTCTAGCGCAGAGGAATAACTTGTTTTATGATTCAAACGTCTTTTTGTTGTTTTTATTCCTCCTCTCTTCCCTTTATTTCCCGACGGACTTGTTTGCTTTTGTACCCCTTTAACCCCTCTCTCTCTCTTTTCGTTTCCTCACCTCCGTGTCTTACTTCCCCGTTAGAACCCGTCAGAATTCCGACAAAGCGTCGCGCGGCGGCGTGAAGACTCCAGTCCCATTTCAATCCAATTCAGTTGTACTTGTAAAGCCCAGATTTGCACAAATGGGTTTTACAGTTTGCACCACAGCCTGCCTGCCCTTAGACTATCACATCGTCCCTCATTTCTGCAGTTTCTTCCTTTTGCTTTTTTTTTTTTAAAGAATTGGTTTAGAATTTTTAACTCACTTACTGTAGAATTACCTCCTCAAATGAACTGGCTTTATCTCGCCATCATCCCCCCCCCCCGCTGGTCCCTGTACCTCTTCCAGGTGGATGATTTATGGGTGGCACCGCGGCCTCCTGCTGCCAGGCCTGGCCCCCCACGGGCTATAAATCCTTCTCAGACGCCAAACCAACAAACAAACTTTCTTTCTATCTTTGCATTCTCTGTTTGGGAATACAGCCTCTGTGTTTCCCTTTAAACTGGATTGATTCGTCCTGCACATCTCTTTTTTGGAATGAGTACTCCTGGCAAACCAGTACAGTAACAAGTAAATTCAATAAATAAATAAATAAAAACAAAGAAAACATCAAGGGCATCTTTAGGCACGGATTTTTCTCAGTGTTCATACAAAACATATTTTTGCATTGAAACTGCTGATAGACGAAGTTCTGCAAATGTTTTAGACCTTTGGTTTTCACCATGCAAAATATCCCCTTCTAATTTAGATTTTCCACCAGAATTCGACTCTTGTCATGGTGCAAAAACCTCCTGAAACTACATCTGGATTCTCAGTAACAGGGTTATTCCAGGGAAATGATGATGATGATTTTCCTAGAGTAAAGTGAACCTTTGTTTTTTTTCAGCAGATTAGGATCAAATATAAGATCATCATTCAATTCTGCATGATCTCTTATGATGATGATGATGATTATGATGATGACATGTATGAGGAAGATGAAGCTCCGACTGAGAGGAAGAACGAGAGCAGCAGCTCAGCAGACAGAGGCTGGCTAACGGCTCCAAACTGGCCTAATCCTTCCGTTTTTCCCAGAGGGGTCAGCTAAACACACACTAATTGTTGCCATGCCATGAATGTCAGACACACACACACACACACACACACACACACACACACACACACGGTCGCCCCAACATTTTATCTTTTCTTTCCATCAGATTCCTAGAATAAGATAGAAAATACAATCAGAACATTCACATGCACACACGCTGTCACCAGCACACACACACACACACACACACACACACACACACACACGCATGCATACAGTATCGTCATGAAATAAAGATCAGGGGTTGAGTCTGTTTGCTTTTGTTTTTATAGCCTGAGTGAGCTGTGCAAAGTGCTGCACTGTAATTTTAATGATATTTATGACCATGCACACACACACGCACACACACACACACACACACACCCATCGGCCTCCAGCTGTCAACTCGGACACACATGCATGCATGGAGACATGCAAGCTTGCATACCCACACACATACAAATATGTGCATTCTTGCATAGACACACACAGCAGCGCGCTTGCATAAACACACTGCAGCCGATGCAATATGCATGTCGGCATAATAAATGGAAACAAGACAAGTGGCGTTACCACAGACGAGCTTTCAGAGAGAAAGAGAGAGATGAGGACATGCTCGAAAGGGGGTCAAAGGCTAGAAAAGTGTAGAAATACTAAAACATCGAGAGAGAGAGAGAGAGAGAAAGTTGAGATTTGGACAAAAAGATGGAAATAATTATAGCTGGAATGAAAACAGATAAAGATAGAAGGAGGTAATAGTTGGTTGGAGTAGAAGTAGGAGGGCTGTGGTTGGAGTTTCACACTACAGAATAATAGATGGATATCTGTGTGTGTGTGTGTGTGTGTGTGTGTTCCCTCTCACTGGGAGCAGATGAAATATTCCTCAGTGTCTGTGGCAATCGACCAGAGCAGCGCGGCTCCAATGATGGATACCACCGCACTAATCGCTCCTCCGATGCCTTCTGTTTCTCTCACACGTACTTTGCTTCACGCTCACTCATTCATTTATCTCTCTCTCTCACCCCAGCCCCTACCCCACCCGTCCGGCGCTGCGGCACACAAACAGAAACAAATCACGGATTTAATGAAATTACGTTGGGGAGGGAGCCGGTGTTTGTTTCACGTGTCGTGACAGCTGCCGCAGTGGCGCACCTCGACCACCTGACCAGCCGAGAGGAAGAAGAAGAAGGAGAAGAAGAAGAAGAAAGCCCCCGACGTGATCGCTGCTTCACACATGGAAAAACTGCATCCAGCCACGCAGCTTGCAAAATTCACTCGCCCCCCCGGGGGGGGGGGATAAATCATCAAGGCGGTGGTTCCCTAAAGTGGAACCTGGGGACCAGTGGAGGTCTGAAAGAGGCGATCCAGAATCTGCAGCGTGTACACGGATATCCTTGAGTTCGAATGACCTATTTTTTTCTTATTTTGCTCAGAACAACAACAACATTCAAAAAGTGGGAACAGACCGGTGAGATTTATTAAAACTCATATGCTGTCACTTAAATTACAAGAAACCATCTTTTCAAACATGGGAAAATACTCAGAAGTCAACAAGAAGCAGCTCAGGCCGAGCCGCGTGCTCCAGCACACAGCGTTTCACACCCTGATGCATAATCAGCTATTGTTCTCTTTGTTTACTCAAAATGGAGGAATCCCACGAGACATATTTAACAGGACGTTATGACACGAAACCTTCAGGGAAGTTAAGTGTTAGTACTTTGGATTGGAGGTGAAGGGTCAAGGTAGAATTTATTATGATTCTCTACTTATACGTAACTCGTCATTCTCCAGGGATCGATATTTTGTTCCTTCAGTGCTTCGCTGTCCACAATTTAACAGACACTACTCGGTAAAAATAATAAAAGTGCAATGAATGGGAGGCAACGTCACCATTTGACGAGCCTGAATTGATGGAAGGTGCACATCCATCACAAACAGTTTACCCTGACAATTCACGTTGCGGTTTGCAACGGAAATAGGCGAAGAAATAGAAAAAGCATTAAATTTGGATGAGATGGTAAATGGAGAGGCGATTCGTCTTCCATCTTCAACCGTTTATCTGAAGCCAGGTCATGGATTTCAGAAAAGCGGGTCCGTCAGAGGACCCCGAACATTTCTTTCCTCTGCCATGTTGATCAGTCTTGACTGGGATATATATCTGTCCTCGTTGCCTTGATCATTTCACTAGGAGGCAGCCCAGGTGGCGTCTTTACTAGATGGCCGAACAAACCCAACTGGTCCCTCAAAGATGAGGGCAACAACAAGCAGCATCACAGATCTGATGGACGAACCCAATCGTAATCAACCCAACACTATTCCATGCTTCCTTGTGCTCCCCATGTCTCAAAAGCATGCTCACATTAGCTGATAACCCTAAATTGCTGGTAGTCATGAGTATATGAACGAATGGTGTGTGTGTGTGTGTGTGTCCCATGGTAGACTGGTGACCAGTTTCGGGTGTATGCCACCTCTCGACCAGTACACTGGGATTGTCTCCAGTGGTCTCCCATGACCCTAGTCAGAAATAACCGGGTATAGAAAATGGATAAAAGGAAAACACAGTACCAGCCTGAATAGTCTAGTTAGTAACTAATAGTCTAACTCTGGCGTTCCTCTATATCACTGCTTCTCAATTATTTTCTGTCACCCCCCTATGGAAGAAGAAAACATCTTGCGCCCCCCGTGCAACTATAAATAGAATCATTTGTCTATAAGATTGTTATAAGTACCTCTACATAACACTGTATCCTTATTAACGTATAAGAGAAAAAAAAGAAAGAAATATGGACCAACTTACAACAAAGAATAGATTTATTATCTAACAGAAAAGATTTAAAGTGCATCTGAACTCAGAAATAAAATTAAATCCTTAATTAAACTATAAAAATGTGACTGACCATGTCAAACCATATGATACTGAAAAATAAAACTACATAAATGGTCTTATCAGTGATTGTGGTGTAATGTCTTTAATTTCTTTGTCTCCAACATTTCAGACTCAGTAACACACCGGTCTTTCACAGTGAACCAAGCGCTACAGACGCTTCGTCATATTTCCTCGTCTTAGCGTTGGGAGACTTTCGTTTGTCTCTTTATCTCCGTCTCTCTCCGCCTGTCTTCTCATCCCTGTTAAATATGTTTTCATGGTGTCACTTGGTGTCTACACTTCATACTCATACTCTGTGCTGTATGCTCCCTGTGAACACTCTGACAATGAGAGCGCCACCGCCCCCTAATGTAGTGAAGGTGCAATTGCACTTTATTTCAGGACGTAAAAAAAAATGTAAATAAAAAAGCATGTTCCCTGAGGTCAAACTTGCCCCCCTTGATGGAGCCTCGCGCCCCCCGGGGGGCCACTGGTTGAGACTCACTCCTCTATATGGACAACTTAGCCATCAAGATTCCTGCAAACATTGAAACTTAATTGTCCTAAATTTTCTTTCGGACTTCTGATGTGTGTTTGGTGAGTGTATC
The DNA here is from genome assembly GCA_036785175.1 of Eupleurogrammus muticus. Lineage (NCBI taxonomy): Eukaryota > Metazoa > Chordata > Actinopteri > Scombriformes > Trichiuridae > Eupleurogrammus > Eupleurogrammus muticus. Next base: position 2,137,884 of record JAYKQN010000009.1, on the reverse strand, counting down.
GTGGCAGCACAAAGACCCACAGTTCCTGCAGGACCCCTGAGCGTGAACTGGATGTTCCTGCTGACAGGGGAGAGATGGGGGTGGCAGAGGGTCTCTTCTGATCTCCCATAATCCCCCTACTTTGTTTTGGACCCACTCAAAAGCGCTTGCTTGAACAAATACACACTTCTCCGACTGTCTAGCTTTCCAGGACACCCCCCCCCCCTCCCCCTCCTCCTCCTCCTCCCTGTTTTCCCTCTCACGATTTTCTCCTCTCTCCCTCATCCCTCTATCCCCAGACCCCATAGAGAGCCTGTCAGCGGCACTGTTTTCATTCTTTCACTTTTTCGGCCTCCTCTGTTTGTTTTCCAAAATAAAAGGCTCATTGAGCGGAGCAGCGAGTGTCGCGTCGTGTGCGTGGATGTGGTTGTTTTTGCTCTTTGCGAGTAGAACCTTAATGACCCGGGTTCCACTCTGCCCAGCTGTCTCCACTCTGCATCAGCATTTAATCTGCACGGGTGCTGCAGGACCACCCCAATGGGTCACACACACACACACACACCATGCTCACCAGGTAATTATCAACCGAGGGAGAGAACAGGAGAACAGTCATCCTTTCCGTCCCCTCCCCTTTTACTTTTTCTCCTCCTTTACTTCCTTGCTTCCTAAAGTCTATTCCCAAGGTTGTATACAGAAGCAATAAACGTGTGTGTGTGTGTGTGTGTGTTTTCTTTTAAAGCAAACTTTTTGTGAATTATGGGGAGCGAGGGAGGCTGTGCTGCAACTTAAAGAGCTGAGTTAGCAGATGGGAGACAATGCACCTCGGGGAGATGGCGGAGGAGAGAAATGAAGGCCTGGAGATCAAATCAAGACCTGGAGAATCTCATTCAGAGACTAAAAGAAGCGCACCGCATAGACACAATACAAAAACAAGTTGTATGGACTTAGAAAGGACACCTTGGTGATGTTTCCTGTCCGGTGGAAATGGTTCCCAGGAGTTTCTACAAAGTCGAGGCGGTGCTGGCTCAGTCCTGCATCCACACTGCAGGGAAACCCAGCTAATATGTGCCAGAAATGCACGTTTTTCTTGTTATCTGAAACAGTCTGTTCTTGGACAGATCACTGAACAGAGTAGGTGTGTCTGTTGTAGCTCTGCTCACTGAATGCCTGAATGAGACGACGTAAGGCCTTCAATTACCCCTCCACACATAAAGAACGCTGCTCTGAGGTCAATTCTTATGATGGCCGACGCAGTCCCAACATATTGACCGTGACATTTGATTCGCAAATTCAGCACCGCAGACGGAATTTACATAAATCAAACATGTTTGTTGATGCGGAATTACTATACATTCATGACAAACAGCATGTGGCTCGTTATCATAATGGAGTTGTGTTTGCGTGATCGGACGGCAAATGTTTGGATGGACACACACACACACACACGCAGTGTGTGGGACGGACATTTATCAGTCCCTACAGTTTGATCAATTGGTAGTCCACAGCAGGGAATTAATTGATCCCATGTTGAATAGTGTGTGTGTGTGCATGCGTGTGTGTTTGATAGACTTATTATTGATATCGTATGAGCCGCCTGCTGCTCAGATCAATAGCTGTTTCTCTTCATGAAGTTGTTTTGACCACATGCGCAATATGAAATCCATCCATACACCAGCCGGCCTCGAGTCTACACAACCCACACTCACACACACACACACACACACACACACACACACACACGGGGAAAAATCAAGCAATGCTTACTGAAGGCAATTAAAAATCCTCGATTTTCTGCTCGTATGTTTGCAGCCTGAGGTTGAACGGATTCTTCATTCATTATAAGAGTTCAGATGTGTGGATACGCCCTGTCGTCCTCTCCTGAGCTCTGACCCCACGACCCCCCCGTCGTTCATTCGCTCCCGACTACATAAAGACCCGACTGTCGACCGCTTCCTCGCTCCGGTGTCCGTCCTCCACCTCTGCTCCGGGGCAGGCGGGGTCCGGTGGGGACCCCCCCCCCCGACACCCCGAGAGCCACATCTCATCTAATCACCTGGATCACCGACGCACACACACACACACACACACACACACACACACAGAGCCTTCCTTGTCCTGTGTCAGAGGAAACCCCTCTCACCCTGTGCAGTCACTTCCAATCACCTCGTTTTGCAGCTGTGGAGAAACGAGGCGACCTGGACAGGAAGAGGGAGACGCCGTTACTGCCGTTTGAGTGATCTGCTTGATTACAGGTTTTTCCAATTTTTTTTTTTTTAAATGCACCAAGGTTGTGCTTTGTTTGTTTTGTTTGCAGGGTAGTTTGTAGGACGTTTCAAACACTCTCGAACAGATTTAATCGACAGCTGGTGGAAACTTAGGCCTCAGAAAAAGCTGATTTTTGTGGAGATTTTGTTTTCCACAAAAAAATCCACTTCATATTCTGCAGTACTTTAAATGACAAGTAGTTACCATCTCTCCTCAGTTCATGCAGAGCCAGATGCCCTTATATTTCTGTACTTGGATTTCTTATAGACCAGTATTTAACCCGATATGATATGTAATAGCCAATCCTATCAAACATAACCAATGATGATCAAATATTTTAGCACTAAAAGTGGCTAAATTACCACTTTAGAAGATAAATTACCTTTAAGATAGGTTAAAACTAGGGATGCACCGATGTGAAAATTTCGGCCGATATCGATATCCGATATACATATCTGCAGTCACTGTCGATATCGATATTTGCCGATATCGATATATGTAGAGAAAAAACGTTTTCTGTAGTGTCACAAATTTAGTACAGATCAGAAAAAACACTACATTTGAAAAGCACAACAGTGCTCTTTATTTAAAGGAAGGCTCACTGTAAAACTCTGTCATGTGGTTAGAGGAAGTACGGTGGAGCGGACCCGATGGAGCTCCGCGAAGGCGGCGACGAGAAGGCGGCAGGACGGCGTCCGACACCCCGGAGCAACGTTCCGCGCATTTATTTTGTCTTTTCGGGCGATGCGATGTGACGGAGGAGCCCGCTAGGAGAAACCGCTACAGTTAGTTGGGTCACTGTCTGCGTGTCTCTTGGCGACGCGCTAAGCTAGCTGGTCCTAGCGGGCTCCTCCATCACATCGCATCGCCCGAAAAGACAGCGGCCTCCTCCGCCTCCACCGCGGCCGCCGACGAGAAGGTGGCAGGATGGCGTCCGACACCCCAGAGCAACGTTCCACGCATTTTTTTTGTCTTTTCGGGCGATGCGATGTGACGGAGGAGCCCGCTAGGTCCAGCTAGCTTAGCGCGTCGCCGAGAGACACGCAGACAGTGACCCAACTAACTGTAGGTTTAACTCTGCCAATTGTTGACATATCGGCCAGAATTTGTTGACATCGGACCGATACCGATAAGTTAAAAAACGTGACATATCGGCCGATATATATCGGTTGGCCGATATATCGTGCATCACTAGTTAAAACAAACAAATTGTCTTTTTTCCCCACATTTTTACATCTTGTTCAGTGTTAATCTGCTAACATGTTAGACTGAGGCAGTAAACATCGTAGAAACAGTATCAGCACTAACGTTGTGATTCTGAGTATGTTCACATTAACTCAAAGTGCGTACAGCCTCACGGAGCCAGTAACATGGTAAATCATGTGTTTCGCACTACAGGCTTTTCGTGTACCGGATTCGTACTTTACAGCAGAAAAATGGAACTGCTTCATAGATCAAATTTATGTGTACATGCACATAATAATCTAGTTACGTCCAAAAGTCTTCAGTATGGTATGACTCTGATTAAGATGTTTGCTTATTGGACCATTCCATTTCTGTTCCTGATTAAATGCGGCGCATACGCGGCTCATAAAGGGAATAGCTCCCTTTAGAGGCCATGTTTCCTTCCAGTTTTTCAATCTCAAACCTGATCTCTCTATTATGAAACAAACTCGATTGGCCTATCCACTTTGTGGGAACACGGCATGTGAAGAAAAAAATAAAAAACGTCTTCATTTTACAGTGATGACAGCACGGTGAAGTGGGTTTACTGAACGCTCTGCCAAGGACAGACGTAGCACTCGGTGATTGACTGAAAAACTAAAATGCACAAACAATTGAACATCTTCCATTTGATTTGTGAAGTCTATAGTTGTGTGTTGTGTGTGTTTAGTACAAAGCATGGTGAAAACTGCACTCTTGAGAATAATAATTGAATTACCGTAAGGGTTTTACAAGGATAAAATAATATAAAATACTTTTTTTTACAGTTGCATGACTGATACGGTTGCTGCTGTGCTCAGACTATTGTGATGTATCAATCACTGTAAAGTAAAAGTGAAGTTCACTGACATGAAAATGTATTTTGGATTTACATTTTAATGTGATTTTTATGTACATTTGGCCCCGGGGACTCGCGCGGGCTGCAGGGGTTTTTATACGGCTCGACGATATTATTTTTGAAACACAATCAACCTAATAGAGTCGTCGAAAGCAACTAAACTGATTGGAAAAAATGTTGTAAAAAGACGAGAGTAAAATGAGGGGAAAGGTAACTATGAGGACATGAACTTGGAGGGGGGTGGGGGGCTGGATACACATCTGGCTGAGACATTAGACCCCCGCTGACCCGTCACTCGGCCAAAGCTAAGAGATGGATAACCCTGCGCGCACACACACACACACACACACACCTCTACATCCATCAGATCAACATACGTATACACTACCCATCATGCTCGGCTTGACCCTCACACGTCTCGCGCGACGCTGTTCGATAAAAATCTATTAAACTTTACTGTTCTCATTAGCACTTGTCCGTATCCGTTTTCATCCCGTCGGCAGCTCCAGCTATGCGTTGTGCAAACACGGCACTGAAAAACTATCCATCACCTCCCGCCTTACAAACCCCCCCCCCAACGCGCCCCGCCACCGCCTCGCTTTTCCTGTAGTTATGATTGGAACGAAGCGGAGAATTCCTGGGGAGCAAATAGGCAAGGGAGGAAAATGTGGAGTTTAATTTGAGAGGATTTGCTTCCTGTGCTTTCTCACTCTGGATAGAGGAGGGAGGGGGGGGGGAATAAAATAGGGATACGATGGATAGAAGAAATAAGGAAAAGGAAAGAATGGTGCGAAAATGAGGTGTGAGGTGGAGTGTTTGCCAGTTCATTCTCGTCACTTTGTTAGTCCCGTTTGTTTAAGCTTAGGGTTGCGTGTGATTTCTTTCTTTTTTCATTTCACATTACCAGAAGCGGCCTTCATCAGCATCATTGCATACTCGCTCCTAACGATTTACCGTTGCAGTTAATTTAATCACAACAATTTAGCTCTTAATCCATCAAAGCCGGCCGCGCTGACAGTGATGAAGTATGAAACGTCCGTCTCCGCGTCTGCCAAGACCGAACTCTGCTGGGAGTTGATAGATCTATCTAGCTGTGGACTGGATGGCAGCAGGGGGGGGGGCAAAGCAGGTAACGTATTCACATTGGCATCTGGGCCTCCGGGGGCCACAGCCTCAACCCACAGCGACCCGGACTCCTGTCAGCCTGGAGGGGGGAAACCAGGTTTTCTGATGACAGAAACGACCCAGCTGCCCCGGTGAGGTTTCTGTTATAATAAGATCTGAATTCAGAGTGTTTGTTTCCTTTGTTGGAAAAAAAAGGTAAAATTTGAAACTGACAATACACTCACTGGCCACTTTATTAGGTACACCAAGCTAGTAAAGGGTTGGACCCCTTCTTCTTCGTGGCATAGATTCAACAAGGTGCTGGAAGCATTCCTCAGAGAGTTTGGTCCATATTGACATGATGGCATCACACAGTTGGTGCAGATAAGTCGGCTGCACATCCATGATGTGAATCTCCCGTTCCACCACATCCCATAATGCTCTGTTGGATTGAGATCTGGTGACTGTGGAGGCCATTTGAGTACAGTGAACTCATTGTCATGTTCAAGAAACCAGTCTGAGATGATTCCAGCTTCATGACATGGTGCATTATCCTGCTGAAAGTAGCCATCAGAAGTTGGGTACATTGTGGTCATAAAGGAATGGACATGGTCAGCAACAATACTCAGGTAGGCTGTGGCGTTGCAGCGATGCTCAATTGGTACCAAGGGGCCCAAAGAGTGCCAAGAAAATATTACACCACCACCACCAGCCTGAACCGTTGATACAAGGCAGGATGGATCCATGCTTTCATGTTGTTGACGCCAAATTCTGACCCTACCATGCAACAGAAATCGAGACTCATCAGACCAGGCAACGTTTTTCCAATCTTCTATTGTCCAATTTCGATGAGCTTGGGCAAATTGTAGCCTCAGTTTCCTGTTCTTAGCTGAAAGGAGTGGCACCCAGCGTGGTCTTCTGCTGCTGTAGCCCATCTGCCTCAAAGTTGCACGTACTGTGCATTCAGAGATGCTCTTCTGCCTACCTCGGTAGTAACGGGTGGTTATTTAAATCACAGTTGTCTTTCTATCAGCTCAAACCAGTCTGGCCATTCTCCTCTGATCTCTGGCATCAACAAGGCATTTCCGCCCACAGAACTGCCGCTCACTGGATATTTTTTCTTTTTCGGACCATTCTCTGTAAACTCTAGAGATGGTTGTGTGTGAAAATCCCAGTAGATCAGCAGTTTCTGAAATACTCAGACCAGCAACAACAATGCCACGTTCAAAGTCACTCAAATCACCTTTCTTCCCCAAACTGATGCTCGGTTTGAGCTGCAGGAGATTGTCTTGACCATGTCTACATGCCTACATGCACTGAGTTGCCGCCATGTGATTGGCTGATTAGCAATTAAGTGTTAACGAGCAGTTGGACAGGTGTACCTAATAAAGTGGTTGGTGAGTGTACATAGGTGAACGTCTTCGCTTCTGCGATCTCACGCTGATAAATCTCCCTTCACATTTCTGACATGGCCGTAATGGACCAGTGATCTTTATGCGACGCTACCCATCACCACCATGACCTCCATGATAGGCTACGCATTGATCCAGTCTTCTCTGCTCAATATCATCCAGAAATATTGTTATACACGTCCGACTGATTTCTTCTTGATGAAATGTCTTTTGCCGTTTGCAAGGCATGAGAGCTGGTTGTGTTGCTATAAAACTGAACACAGATATTCCTGGTTCCCAGAGGATGAAGCCCAATGCGTTTGGTGATCCCCTGACTTTGCTCTAGCACGGCACTGGAGGTTTGCATTAAATGGATTCGGTGAGATGATTTTACACAACTGTTGGAGGGATTTGGTCGACATGTTCGATTTGGTCGACATGTTCACGCACCCCCTCAGGATGAATTAGAATGAACTGTGTTGATCATCATCCGTCTAAACCTGTCAGTTTGTCCAATAAACAGACAGTTTCCAAGAGGCATTTATTGGAAAAAAATGTTTATTTTTGCATCAACCATAACCCCAACCATTTATCTCTACTTTGCATAACCATATAATAAGTAATAAGCCCAACTACACAGGTGGAACTATAGAAAACACAACTCTAGCAGGTGGAGAACAAACTTCAACATAACACCTGAGCAAGAAATGCTTGACACCACTTTAAGATCATTTACAGTCAATAATTAATGACCAAATACCTGCTAAAACGAATATTTCCTTCAGTCTCAGCTGTAAATTTTGCTCAGCTACTATGCTAAATTAAGATTGTAAATATACTACCTTTAGCATCATGATTCTGAGCCTGTTAGCATGAAGATCTTAGCATTTAGCTCAAAGAAAGTACAGTACTTCAATGGCAGTAGAGCTAAAGCACCTGAGTCGCTACAGATTCCTCGTATATATATATCCAACTGAAAGTTGTAAAACCACAAATATATTTCTTGCCGTCCTTGATCATTTCCAAGCGCGGTTATGATTTGCCAGACTTAAATGATTGTTGACTTTTAAAACAGCTGGAGACTCGAGGGCAGCAATGGCCAACCTCGGGAGGAACTCAACCTCTAGAATGTTACGCGTCTGAACCCGGGGAATACTCAGGGAGTGTTTAACAATCAGTATAACAGACCTAACGGAGGAAAAAAAGCCATGTGGCGACCTTGGGGCCCGACTGTGTTGCATATCTTTTAAAAACACGAGTGAATTCTGTGAATTCTCCTCGTTCCACGTCTGGGGGCCGCGCTCAGTAACCACACCGCCACGAACGCGGTGAGAATCATAAAAAAAGGCGTTACAGGATACGCGTTCAGCAGGGCTCCCCCAGTCTGAACGGCAGCCACGCCGGACAGGCTGTCATACTGTATTTTGATAGATTTACCATCATACTGTACATACTTCATCACTTCTTTGGCTTGAGACACAGAGCAAGTGTGCATATGCGTGTTAGAAATCTGTATCTGTGCATTCATCCATGCATGCCTGTGTATGAGCAGAATGCCATTTTCAGCGAACACACACACACACACACACACACTTCTCCTGACATACACACATCCCATCTCGCTTTCTTTCTCTCCTCGCCAGGGCCCGTCTGACAGATCCAACCTGACATGTTTGACTTAGTGTTTTTTTTTGCAAAGCACAAGACAACTTAGCGCGTTCCGTCATTACGACGTGACCTAGAAAAAAAAATGCTAAAACACAAAACACGGGCTTTCAAAGCACTGTCTCTGTCCCACGTTGTTCATGTCTACACCACGCTGGCTCCTCATTTCTGTCTTTCCTCTTCTTCTGCAGCTTAATCAGGTGGGACAAAAATCTGCACCGTATGTTTAAGGTGGACCTGTGTGTGTGTGTGTGTGTGTGTGTGTGTGTGTGTGTGTGTGTGTTTGCCATAAGCATGTAAGGTGGAATACATTGGCGGAACGCTTATTATGACAAGGTAACGAGTGAGACAGGCCAGAAGCAAGAAACACACATTTGCAATAAAACTCTCTCACACACACACACACATGCACACAGAGAACAGGATTTGAATCGCATGCACATTCACACACATGCACATAACAGCAATAAATAAGCATTAACAGGGGGATCTTTTCTAATGAGAAAGCCAATACGCTTGGCTCCGACCTCACGAGACTGAAATATGTTACCGAGCGTTTTCCAGACGGGATAAAAAGAGACGGAAAGTTGACCCGACAAGGGCAGGAGGAATTCACGCAGCCAAGAACGTCTAGGTAAAGAAAATTAATCGTAAATTGTGTCACTAACCGCGGCGTAAGGCCATACTCCGGCGCACACATCAGCAGCGCGAGCTGCCTCGTAAAAAAGCGGCTAATTTTGAGTGACAAGCGGCTCAGCGCGCCAGGGCGAACTGCGAGTCAGCACTCAATATCAATTAGAGAGAATCCTAAACAGAGGTAAATGAAGACGTATACGCGTGAGCGGCGCTAACAGAGACTCCAGCTGACTCGTTAGAGGCCCCCGCGGAACGCCGCTACTCAACGATCCGAGCGCGGCCACCGTGCACAGGGCGGCCCTAATGAGAAGTGAAGGGTAAATAAACTCCCACGGTGGGTGAGACAGGACAGACCAGCGACCAAAAACGACACTTTCGGGTTCGTCCATCAGCACGAGGCGAGGGCACGGCGAGATCTCTACATCAACACGATTATGAGCGTCCTGAAGGAGGCTAACGAAGGCCTGGTGGCGCTAACGAGGCCTCCTCCAGACGTTAAGATGGTACACGAGGACAGACGGCGTTCGGACACATGTGCCCACCCCGAACATGCACATATTTCACGCGTGGGACGCGGGTCAGGATGACACTAGGCAGGCTAGCTGCTCTCCCATTCAGGGAGCTCAGGAGGAATGTCAGGCTAAATAAACAGGGTGTCTGCCGGAGGACCGGACCGGCCCTCCCAGCTCCTCCACACTCCCTGCAGCCACGAGGAAGGGGGAGCGGCGTAGAAAGGCACTTAACACTAAACAGCTCTTCATATGCACACATACATGTGTCTGGGAACATGTCGACATATCGTTTTGACTGATATGGGGTTCGAAGGCTGATAGCAAAGTGTTTTAGACTGAAAGAACGATCGTATCTTTGCATCTGATCAGTTTAATCACAGTAAAACTAGACTAGAGGACTAGTCTGTTTAGACTAGTGAGGACTAGTCTACTGAGACTGACTAGTCTGTCTAGACTGGTGTGGACTAATGTTTCTAGAAAAATGTGGACTAGTTTGTCTAGACTAGTGTGGACCAGCCATGGACCAGTTTCTAAACTAGTGTGGACTAGTCTTTTTAGTCTAGTATGGACTAGTTTTTCAGGACTAGCGTGGACTGGTCAGTCCAGACTAGCGTGGACTAGTCTTTTTAGACTAGCGTGGACTAGTTTGTCTAGACTAGCACGGACTAGTCTGTCTAGACTAGCGTGGACTAGTTCGTCTAGACTAGCGTGGACTAGTTTGTCTAGACTAGCATGGACTAGCCTTTCTGGACTAGCATGGACTAGCCTTTCTGGACTAGCGTGGACTAATCTGTCTAGTCTAGTGTGGACTAGTCAGTCTAGACTAGTGTGGACTAGTCTTTCTGGACTAGCGTGGACTAGTCAGTCTAGACTAGCGTGGACTAGTCAGTCTAGACTAGCGTGGACTAGTCTTTCTGGACTAGCGTGGACTAGTCTGTCTAGACTAGCGTGGACTACTCTGTCTAGTATAGCTTGGACTAGTCAGTCTAGACTAGTGTGGTCTAGTCTTTCTGGACTAGCGTGGACTAGTCAGTCTAGACTAGCGTGGACTAGTCAGTCTAGACTAGCGTGGACTAGTCTTTCTGGACTAGCGTGGACTAGTCTGTCTAGACTAGCGTGGACTACTCTGTCTAGTATAGCTTGGACTAGTCAGTCTAGACTAGTGTGGACTAGTCTTTTTAGTCTAGTGTGGACTAGACAGACTAGTCTAGTATTGACTAGTCAGTCTAGACTAATGTGGACTAGTCAGTCTAGACTAGCGTGGTCTAGTCTTTCTGGACTAGCGTGGACTAGTCTGTCTAGACTAGTCAGTCTAGACTAATGTGGACTAGTCAGACTGAAACCCACAAACTGAAGAACCCACTTGGACAAAGATCAAAACGTCGTCTTAGACAAATAGTCCAGTTGCCTACGATTCAAATTCAAGAGTCTGTGTTTTCTCTCAATAACCCACAGATGCACTTTGGTTTCCAAAAGCATCATTCAACAGGAATAGCTATACATTTTTTACGCGCACACACACACACACACACACACACACGTTGCCCCTTGACGTTCCAAACACCCCAAAACAATGAGAAAAGTAGAACATACATCTCTGCCTGTATAAACAGCACCACTCACTTGTAGAGACTCATACGTGGTGACTGAGAGGCTTTACTGCTGTATGACTTATTGTTTTTCTGAGAAATCCTGCGTTTAGCTTCTTATTTCACTCTGATGCCTGTCTTCTCGTAGAATTGGCAGGACTTTAGCGTCTCGGGGTCACGGTGTCGTGGTGTTCAGTCACCTCACACTGATAGACCTTTATGTAGTTTTATGTATGAGGTTGCTTTTCTTTTTTTTTTGTCCACCTGCCCAGAGTCAACACATGTAAATTAGTTGCGCGCTAACTGCGGTGCAATTACTTTTAATTGTGTGCCGCTCCTGCAGAAATAAACAATAAATTAAATGACACTTTGCTTCATCGCTGCACCGTTGTGTCTGAGAAGGCTGTATTCATTGCATTTTCTTTCCAGATGCATATTATCACCTCACAAAGAAGTGACGTTTTAGTAAAACAGGTGCTATCGCTATTCAGCAGACACGGACCAACATTAGCATTTATTAAGGGGATTCTTTTAACTTCATTATGGTCCCCAGCTCCTGAGATAAATATCAGGCTCCCAAATGCTTTAACGTGTTTACCCACCGTTCCATCACTTTGTCTGTCTGCTGCTTGGTGTTTTAGGAACCAAAAGAGAGCAAAAAAAGAGGTTAAAAAAAGCTCTGTAGATCTGAAAAAAACATGTTTCCTTTAAAGCAATGGTGAGAAAAGAATGTGCAAAGGTCATTTTAAATATTTAGATTTACCATCATTACATTCCATCATTATTTAGCTTCATTATAAAAAACACTGTAAAAACTCAAATAGTCCTTAATTTGGGTCAATTTGGTCTTGTTTTAAGAAACAAGACTATCATTTTCTTTTAAAATGAAGATGAAATTGACTAAAATAATAAAATACATTAAATAGGCTGAATTATCAGCCAGTGATATAAGATGTTTCTACCCAATATCGGACTAATTGTCCCAAAAACTAAATATTTTTAGGATATTTCAGTCTAATAAAACATGCTGTGAGCATGTTAATGGATCATATATTACAAAATTAAAGTGAATAGAACATATTACAGTAGTGTCATTATACTGGATCTTAAATTAAGAAAAGATAAATAGATTATTCTAGTTATAGGGAGTTTTGTAGGTTAAGAGCTGTGTAGAATTACTTACTTGGTAAAAACAGGAGAAAGTTCTATGAAGTGCTTAAAATAATGTTTACACTTAGAATAACCTGCAGCCAGCTTCTTATAGTGGGTAAGGGTAAATAAGGAGATTCATACATTAATTATATCGGTGAGTTGCAAAAGAGCAGCCAAGAATAAATCTGCATCGTCTATTAGAAGTTATATGGAGAGGAGAAGATGGGTTCTGGATGCAGCCTGATATACAACATCAGCATCATCAAGTGTTGGTAGAAGGAGCTGTAAAGGGAAGCAGCGTTCTAACAGTAAATGGAAAAACATCTTTAACAATGGAGAGCGCCCCGCTACCAAAGTTCAATTTCTCCACAGCGTGATTTACACAGAGCAGGAGAGTCCAAATCAATTCAGCTTAAAGGGAAAACAGACGGTGCAATTTGATCTGAAGAAATAAATCTGCGAGTAAAAACACCTGCTTTTTATGCAAAGAAACACATTCTGAATATGTTTCATATTGAAATGAATTAAATCTTAACAGGAGAAAATAAAAAAAAGGACGAGAGCTTAATGGCAACGTTCTATGTTTAAAGGGGGAGATGAGAAATACAGCATTAAAAAGGCTAAAAGAAATGTACAATATGTGCTCATGTTGGTTTGTCTTTTTTCTACAATATTCATGATTTTGTGTGAATTTTGTTTATTCGCCAAGAATATAAAACCTGAGTTTTTTAGGGTTACACCACAGTTTAGACATTATCCCTTAAATGTTACCTGAACTTTAAAGGTTGCAGCACTTATATTCCTGCTAAATATCACATGGAAATGCCCCTTTAAATCAAAATGCATCACTCTAATGTATCTTTAAAAAAACACATCTTTTAAGGCCGAGGTCAAGGGGTCAAACTCTGAGGAAGAACAGATGTGGAGAAAAAAGAGACTCAGCACTATGAATGCAAGAAAATATCTTGTTTTGGTTCAATATTGAGTACGATTATCTTGAAATTTAATCATTTTTCTTTGAGTCTTGTTTCCCTTTTAGGATTAAAATGTTTGACTTATAATATTGCTGTCTTCTTATTTCATAATTCTGACTCTTTTAATGTTATACTTAAGAGCAAAATGATCCTCCATAGTTATACATACATATATATTCAGTTTTTCAAGCAGCAGGTGAAGTTATTTTATGCCTTGCAAACAATTTAGAAATCAAAACTACTAGTATTTTATCCCTTGAGCCTTGAAAGATGTTCAATAAAGCCATAGCTCCACGTATCATCAGTGTTAGCACACCGTCAGATCCAGCAGGTTCCTCTGGATCAAGGAGAAGAAAAACACACAGACTAAAAACACACACACGAGATCCAAGTCCAAACATCACTTTTCCTCCAACGTTTCCTCGTCTCTTTTGCCGCAGTCTCGCGCCAAAACTCCTTCTACATTCGTGTGCATCAGCGTCACCGTACATCATCCTGTGGTTTACAGAGCGCACATCAGACGTCCAACCAGTGGTTTTACTGTGAGAAAGTAAAAAAAAAAAACATGGCCGCCGCCATGTTTCTACATGTTTCTACGTGGGAACCTGTCATCTCGTCATCACTTGACGAAAAGCATGTGTGTGTGACGTATGACGTGATGCACACGTGATAGCATGTGTGTGTGTGTGTGTGTGTCTACAGGTTATCGGGGGGGGGTCTACTTTCTCTCCCACCCGCCCGACCTGCTCCTGCTCCTGCTTCGTGTCACTCCGCCACCGGCCGACATATTTAGGCGAAGTCGTGACTAATCGTCCGCTCGGGTCATCAGCTGAAAGCGTGTAAAAGCTGGAGGGAGGAAGACGAGAAAATCCGCCCAAACAGCGATAACAGAGAGTTATATTTGGGTTCAGTGTTCCTCCCTCCTGTTAAGTGCTTAGTAAGTATGCACATTTTTTTTCCCCCCATTTAGAAACTGTGAGCTATAGCAGCAGCTGCTGGAATAGAAGCTACAGGCTGATGTAAACCACAGCAGCAGACAAACATGAATGAGAAAGTGCATCCACACTATTATACCGTGTCACCATGCACGCATGGATTACATGTATGGATCAGTCCCATTGTATTCGCAAAGTCAAATATCGAATTAAAAACTAGCGTAAAGTTCACTTTTATTTCAGCGAAATGCAAGTGCAAACACTTTTAAGATCAGCACTCGTCAGTAAAACTAATTTAGTGTAAATCTCAACTTAAAAATGCACAATGAAATAAATAAATGATAGTAATGATTTTATCTTGTTCTTTATGAAAATTAAAAACTTACCAGTGGTTAAAATGACTAAAAGTCTTTTCTTTCCTGGTCCTGGTGCATCCAACACTCATGCTCTTCCTCTTCCTCCTTCTTCCTTTCTCTTTTAACAGCAGTTTGCAGCTGGCTCATTGGTGCATTACCACCACCTTTTGTTCTGGAGTCACACACACACACACAGAATATAAAAGCACAACATGCAATAACGTACAATAAAATAAATGTGGGTGGTATTTGTTTAAATCGTAAAACCTTCGCATTTAATGCTTCATCCAATTAGACGTTTCATAGAAGTGAGAACATGTTTCATCTCCTGCATTAACATTGCTGAGCGTTTTGTGCTAGAAAGTACACGACTCTTGCACATTTCTGTGTAAAAAAAAGTGCAGAACTGACACTTTTTAAGCAACAGGACGTGCAGAAAGACGAATAAACAAACGTGCAATGGATAATAAAACCACCATGTGCGGTGGTTTCATTATAAGCTGACAAATCTGAAGGTTTTCTTCAAACTGATGTATTTCCTCTGCATGAGAACAGTCTGTTTACAGTGATGCCGTAGAGCAGGGGTGTCAAAGTCAAATGGACATGGGGGCCAAATGAAAAATAATAAAACAATAAAACAAATTGAATTGAAATGCAATAATAAAGAGAAAAAATCTATTAACATGAAACATTTTTTTCTTCAAGGAAAAGTCACATGTGCTGTGAAAACAAATATTTCACTTTCAAACTTTAACTGAGTAAAAACTCTGAATACGTTGCACAGTAATGTTCACTTTGTGGCCTCCTGCCTGGAGCGCCACCATTGAATTGTGGGAAATGTAGTGCGTTGGTGCGTGTGAAGTACCTGCAGTTGCCTGCGGGCCAGTTCTATTAATAAATTTATATAATCCCGGGGCCAGAAAATACCCTCTAGCAGGCCTTGACTTTGACATATGTGCTGTAGAGAAACAGAGCAAATATGTCTAATAATATATAATGACCCATCAACGTGTCCACGTATTTGATCCACGTTGTCTGTATTTGTTTTAGAACCAGCTTTTTATTCCCGTTCCTCCCCTCATGTGAAGCAGCCTCGCAGCCGATGAACAACAGGCGATAACCTCACTTTCTGCTCAAGGACGCGAGCTTGATGGCAGCGTTCTGTGTTTGAAGGGCGAGATGAGAAATACAGCGTTAAAACGGCTAAGAGAAGTGTACAATATGTGTTCACCTTGGTTTGATGTCATTTAAAAGCGTTTTTTTTACAATATTCATGATTTTGTGTAAGTTTGATGATGTGAATTTTAAATATTTATTCACCAAGAATATAAGAACTGAAAAAAATGAACTTTAAAGCTCTTATATTCCTGCTAAATATCACATGTAAACGCCCCTTTAAATCAAAATGCATCACTCTAATGCAGGGGTGTCAAAGTCAAATGGACATGGGGGCCAAATGAAAAATTTAGGAACAAGCCAAGGGCCGGACTGATACTGAAATAAAATGACCGCATATAGTCTAGTGATCCCCATTAAACAGACTGAAATCCTAAAAATAATACTTATAACATATTAATAATTAATATATGATCAAATTAATAATTTCTTATGGCTCTGTTAGTACATTTTAATTTTCAACAGAGACAAAAGCTTTGTGTAAAAATCCCCAAAACAGGAACATTAAATGAATGAAGCGTATTATTCAAGGCAGCATCAGTATTACTTCTCAGGGAAATAGCAAAAATGGCCTAAATTTACTTCAAATAAATACATAATATCAGCAACTTTCTATAATTCACTCGATTGAAATATTTTTAAAACAAATTGGATTGAAATACAATAATAAAGTGCAAAAAGCTATAAACATGAGGAAAAGGAAAAGTCACATGTGGTGTGAAAACAAGTAGTTCACTTCTAAACTTTACCTGAGTAAAAACTCTGAATACGTTGCACAGTAATGTTCACTTTGTGGCCTCCTGCCTGGAGCGCCACCATTGAATTGTGGGAAATGTAGTGCGTTGGTGCGTGTGAAGTACCTGCAGTTGCCTGCGGGCCAGTTCTATTAATAAATTTATATAATCCCGGGGCCAGAAAAAACCCTCTAGCAGGCCTTGACTTTGACATATGTGCTGTAGAGAAACAAATATGTCTAATAATATATAATGACCCATCAACGTGTCCACGTATTTGATCCACGTTGTCTGTATTTGTTTTACAACCAGCTTTTTATTTCCTGTTCCTCCCCTCATGTGAAGCAGCCTCGCAGCCGATGAACAACAGGCGATAACCTCACTTTCTGTTCAAGGACGCGAGCTTGATGGCAGCGTTCTGTGTTTAAAGGGCGAGATGAGAAATACAGCGTTAAAACGGCTAAAAGAAAAGTACAACATGTGTTCACCTTGGTTTGATGTCATTTAAAAGTGTTTTTTTTACAATATTCATGATTTTGTGTGAATTTAATGATGTGAATTTTAAATATTTATTCACCAAGAATATTCCTGCTAAATATCACATGTAAACGCCCCTTTAAATCAAAATGCATCACTCTAATGTATCTTTAAAAAAAAAAAACGACATCTTTTAAGGCCGAGGTCAAGAGGTCAAACTCTGAAGAAGAACAGATGTGGAGAAAAACAAAGAGACCTCTGAACTTGAACTTGTTAAAGCACTATGAATGCAGCACACACACACACACACACACACACACACACACACACACACACACACACACACACACACACACACACACACACACACTCCTAAATTAAGTCTTCACCTCCAGTTTGCCTGTGTCACATCTTCATGACAGTAAACCCTAGGACGGGGGGGAGGCGAGGCGGGAACATCCTCGCAGCGCACTCTCTGCAGCCTGGAACGAGCAGATAAGCCCAACGCGAGTCGGCGGAAAGTGAAATATGGGAAGAGTTGACGTCTGACCCGAGCTGGAGCGCCGCCCCGGGGCGGCGTCCAAACGAGGCGAACGCCAGGCGAACGCCAGAATCCTAATGAAGCCGTGACGACTCAATCAATACCTGCTCCTGGTGGGAGGGAAGGAGGGAGGGAGAGAGCAGATTACAAGACAGTGAGGGAGGAAAAAAAAGGAGAGGTAATGAAAAGGGGAGCGACGCAGGAGAAGAGGGGAGGAGGAGGAGGGGGTGAAAAATAGAGAAACGCAACAAAGGGGACGTAATGAACAAGAGAGAGAGAAATACAATGAAAAGTTACAAGAGGACAAGGTTAAAGAGATAAAAGGAAGGAAAAGAAGGGACTGAAGGAAGGAGAGAGGTATAACACACACATATATATATATATATATAGATAGAGAGAGAGAGATGGAGAGAGGAGTGTGAGTCCAAATCGAAGACACTTAGAGAAAGGCCATTGATCGTGGTCACGGCTGGCAGCGCCCTCCTGTTTGGTTAGTCATCTATTTCTCCTGTATGCTGAGACCAAGCTTTCCTCTCCTCCTCCTCCTCCTCCTCCTCTTTAATCTCTTCATCAGAGACGCCTGGACCAACTAGACCTGCAACTTTCAACAACCAAACTTTCACAATTAACTTCCTACAACTTTTCCTCCCGTTGGAGCAGATGAGTCATGTGACCCGTTATTCAGCATATGTGCAAAGGTCTGAACCATCTGGCGTTTTAGATTAAAAAGCCAACAGATCTTGAGATTTTTTATTTATTTTACACATGTGCTGCCTCTCTGACTTTCACTACTTCAAGTTAAAAAACGTTTCAAATCAACTCTTGACTTTAGTTTTTATTCTTGCATCAGAATTGTGGATTTTACTGTTTTAACGGCATGATGTTAGTGTTCGGTGATGCTCGTAAAAGCTAAAATTTGATGTGAGGAAAATCGTGAATGAAATCAAAAAATCGCTAAATACCTGCCAGAAAACTCCCAATTCAGTTCTTTTTTCTTTCAGTATTAAATCCTATTGTGGAAAACTGGAATTCTACCAGCACCAAATTCGATTCATGCAACATTTTTCTTTTCTCTTTCTTTCCAAAACACACAAAAAACATAAAATCAGATTTGATTATTGTATTAAAAAAACAAGCAAAGCTTTTCAAGCTTGCAAATGTAAAATCAGCTAGTTTTCTTGCTTTTAAATAACTCTTTTCTCAGTTTAAAACCCTCTGCAGCTACTTTTCCCTGAAGGGCTGTAATGATGTGACTTATCGAGCTCACGCCTGACACTCAGAACTGAAGGTGAGAGCAGGAAACTTTCCACTTGCAGCAGGTGAATATGAAAACAGCTCATAAAAGTCCATAAAGTCAAAGTCTGCTCATGAATCATTCTGCACGGCCAAGCTCCCACATTCAAATCAGGCGACGCGAAGAGAGAAAAAACAGATTTAAATCACCCTTGAAGGTAAAGTTGGTGGACATTAGACGTGCACACAGACCAGTTTGATTCCCCACATCACATCCAGTTTGTTTCCCATGAATCCCACGTGTATCGCTAGTCATCATAATTTTATCAGCATGTGCGAAAGTTGGACTCAGAACCAGAATAAAATCTGAAATATATAATAATGAGCTGCGAATACAGAGGGTAAATGAATGCCTGTTGCAGGAAAAGTGACAGCCATCAGCAGTAAAAGCAGTTGTCATCACATTTAGATATAATTATTAAAGTATTTAATGATGATTTGCATTATAAAAAGTGTGAGTGCACTTTTCAACCGTGTTCTTTTAAGAGCTCGAGACAGCAGTAATATATTTTATCATCATATCACAATGTGAAGTAAAGCACAGATAAAATAAACAACCTTTACAAAATAACTTTGCACCTTTTGACCTGTAAAGACTCAACTTAGGCAAAGATGATGTTTTACTGTGTGTTCAGCTGAGGTTTAAAGCTGCAGCGTGTGGTTACTAGCGCCCTCTGGTGGTCAGGTTGCAGATTTTACTCCACGCCTGAGGAGAGCCTACAATGGCCGTCACATAGAGGCAGTTTTTGTTCTTTTCTGTTGCGCACTGCAAAAAATAAAATCTGAACAGATGAAAATATGTAGTTTTTGGTTTCTTATTTCATGATCTAGTATAAAAAAAACCTCTGTGTTAAATGTTGTACTTACTAATATAGTAATCGGTGATCCATTAGCATGCTCTTCTTTTGTTGTTGCCTTCATTGCAAAAACTAAAATCCCAACATTAAAAAATATCTAATTTTTTGTACAATTAGTCCAAATTTAAGTAGATTTATTTTAACCCACTGGCAGATCATTTTTTTTATTTCAAATGTTTTTTTTTCTTTTCTATATCGAAAAAAACAAACAAAAAAAAACGTTTATTATCCGCTAGTGGAATAAGATAATTCCACTCAATATTTTGTACTCATTACAAGATATTTTTATAAAAATTTCAATTTTTACAAAATTTTATTTTGTTTTAATTATATACTAATTAAATAAAACTTATATATTATATTATATTACTGCAGCGTCTGTTCTAGCTACCATTTTTTCAGATAATATTGCGTTCTGCATTATCTGCCATATCACTGGCAGATAAAACATTAAAATAAAAATCCCTTAAAAAAAGCCTTTGGCTCCATACCGTCCTATAACTTGCTGAGATGGGTCTTTCTTTTTTTCCACAGTGAAAGCATGAGCAAACACGAATTACAACAGAGAAGGAAAATCAATTACGAGACGGAGAACGTTTCAAAACATCCATGAATCCCGGGGAGAAATAATCAGTGTTTTCCTGCCTTCATTAGGCAGGAGTTCAGCACGCGGGCCGGGATCAGAGCGGCACGGTCAGCTGTACCAAATCATCCAATTAACACCAACAGGACCCCGTGATCAGCAGGGGTGTGTGTGTGTGTGTGTGTGTGTGTGTGTGTGTGTGTGTGTGTGTGTGTGTGTAGAAATAATAATAACTGTGTAAATAAAGCGAGCAAATGCAGTTATAGCAGAAGTGAGACAAACGCAGAGAGAAATTGAAAGAGAGGGCCGATCGATAGAGAAAGAAGCTGGAGATTAGAGGAGAGACTGGATCAGAGGAGGAGGAGGAGGAACCGGGCAAGGTCAACACCGATGAAGAGGCCGGGGAGGTGAAGCAGCGAGTGTACGAGCCGACAACAGCGACGCTGGAAAACACAGAACTCGTCTCTCAGCGCGGAGACGAGGCCAGAACATGGGAAAAAAAAAAAAAACGCACAGCAGTCTCGGTTTTTTTATTGCAAAAGAAAGTTGAAGTGGCAGACGTTGAGGTCTATCCTTTATAGATTCCATCGTGGCTGCTGTAACACACACACACACACACACACACACGCTGTGAATGAGCCTAACCACCTTTGCTAATAAGCCTTTGATCCCGGCTCAATACACACACATAAACCCATGATACTGTGTCATGTGGTTTCTGAGCCAGAGATGAAGCGGATGTGTGTGTGTGTGTGTGTGTGTGTGTGTGTGTGTGTGTGTGTGTGTGTGTGTGTGTGTGTGTGTGTGTGTGTGTGTGTGTGTGTGTGTGTGTGAGAAGCCCTTCCGTTCAACCCCGCACCGCTGAACAATTAAAACACAGGCACCACGGTCATAAGGAAATAGGATTAGAAATCGTGCGCACACACACACACACACACACACACACACACACACAAACACACACACACATATTCAGCCATGGTACAGTAATTATATCATATCCAGTCCTGCAGCTCCGTGCCCGTTGAGGTCAGCGTCTACCACTTTCCTGTTCATTTCAGGGCCTTCTGGACACCTGTTGCGTGTAACTACGCGTCACGTGTGTGTGTGTGTGTGTGTGTGTGTGTGTGTGTGTGTGTGTGTGTGTGTACGTTTAAAACGTCGCTGCCGCAGTGCATTAGCGCTGCTTGTGGTGTGTTAACACTCGCCGCTCTGGCATCGAGTGTCGTTGAGAGACGACGCGGCTAATACGCGTTTATGTTCTGTCGCAGCGGCTCGCTCTGTGAGTGTGTGTGTGTGTGTGTGTGTGTGTGTGTGTGTGTGTGTGTGTGTGTGTGAAAGTCCAAACTATGTCAACTATTTAATTCTGTCCCTCTGAGATCTGCGGCATCTGTCAGACAGAGACCTCAGCTGTCCTCTGATCTCCAGCTATCCCCCCAACACACACACACACACACACACACACAAACACACTCTGTGGCTGGTTCTGCTCAGCGCTGCAACGCATTCCTGCAGAACCTGTTTCAGTAACGAGTGTGTGAGGTGAGCTAATGATTTGAAACGATAACTACACCACAGCTACTGATCCCTGCGTAGCTGCGACAGCTTCCTGGTTACATCCTCCTTAACTCCTCCGTGTGAAGGGAAAGGACACACACACACACACACACACACACACACACACACAATCACTTAACAGTGTTAGAGCAGAAAAGCCTTTAGGTGAGGAATAAGTCTATAAAGATTCAAATGTTTGATTATAGAATATCAAGTCAAATTAATAGAACAACCATCAGTATTTTATAATTGATCATGGTCCAGAGACAAGAATCCACCACTGAGGTTTTAGAGTCTGAAAAATCACAATATAATTCCATCCTCAGACCTGTCTGTGCATGCGTGGGTTCAGACCAGCCTGTAATCAATCAATTCGGCATAGTTAACCAGGTATTAGTGATTAGTAGCAACGAATGCAAATCTCAGCAAAAATGTGGAAAAATGTGCTAAATTTACTCAAATTCATCTACTGAACCTGTAGTTAAACGTCTCACGGCTGATTCTCCACACTTTTCCTCTGCGTGTTTTATGACAGAAAGTTAAAATCATCATGTCGTACTTTTTACTTTTTGTTGCTTCACCTTCATCCTTATTATTATATTATTATTATTTTCATAAAGACACGCTGAGTTCTGTGTGTTTATTCTTTACCTCGCTCTGCGACACCAATTTCATCCCTGACTGCTCCTGTGTGTCAGAGTGGTTTCCTCCATCTATTTATGTTTGCACCCTCACTTTGACCTGTCGCCCATCCTGCGTTTAGCCGGAGTGAAACGCTCCTTCATCCATGCAAAACGTCTAAAACATGGAGGACAACGTGAGCCAGAAGAGGAAGAATAAAACCTCCTGAAAGACAGAATAGTCTTGTTGTGTTGGAATCACCTGGGTTTAGTTTCAGAGGTTGTCTGAGCAATAATGTCTATAGGGAATTTACCCTGTATTAATTGTTCATATAACTCTTACTTTATGCCAAATATAAGTCAAAATAAATTAATAAATCCATTTTTTTTACATCAAAACTGCTAAAAATCCCTTTATTTTCTCTTCCTGTTTCAAATATTTGCCTCATCCTGCATTCAGGTTTGCAAAATTGCATGCACTCATCTTATATATTTAATATTAAATATTAATATTTAAAAGCTAATGCAGTGCCCATAGGAAGTATGTGTTCCTGTAAAAAGAGTAAAAGGAAATGACACTTGAATCCTGTAACATGCAGTGACTCAGGCTGGAATTAGTGTTAAAAGTGTCTTATTCTACATATGTGGTTTTTAAACTGTGTTGATCAGCCAAGTTAAACCGGACTCATGATAAATTACTTCAGATTTTTTTCCCTTTATACTAATATATTTATACTAATGTTGCTGCTGCAGGATAGAGCTGTGATATAATAATATGATATTTTAAAGATAATGATGTTTTGCATGTCTATCAAAAATATTCCACAAAAAACAATACACACCATTATGCTATGTGCAATATGCTATATGAGGAAGTGCGAAGCTCCGCCCACTTTCTTTAAATTAAATCCCTCTTATAAAAGTTGTAAACCTGAGAAATGCATCACAAAAATATGCTCAAATTTCCATTTCACCAGGTTTTCAGACTGTAGCACACACACTTCATATCATAGGTACATTCACTTATAGTAACGCCCTCACACACACACACACACACACACACTCTGAGTCGTTTACACAAGGATCCAAATCTCGTCATGTTCCCATCACGGAGGCGGCATGTGCAGCGTTGACGTCTGTGTGTGTTTGGACATACGTGTTCAGCGTCACCCTCCTACATGTTAATGTGTGTTATGTCTGATACGGCTGACGTGTTATGATGAGGCTGTAAACTGTGGGAGGACAGAGTGTGTGTGTGTGTGTGTGTGTGTGTGTGTGTGTGTGTGTGTGTGTGTGTGTGGCTGGTGACCAGAGCGACAGGCTGGATGACTCAGGGTCGGGGATGGGAGCCTCCTCCTCTGCTCTGAAACTCCCAGAACCAAACAGAGGAACTGTCCAATCAGACTAATCACATCACTGCCTTCTTTCCTCGTTTGGCCTGACCCACGCCGGGGGTCTGCAGGGCGTGATTTGTTTGCCGTAGCCATTGATTTACTCTCATTGTTACGACAACCCCCCCACCCCCCGCCCTGCCTGTTGTAGCAGGGATGGAGACAAAAACAATTGCAATGGATTTGTAATAATAATTCAAAACAACACTATAGATCTGTGCTGTAACGCCGCAGAATTGAGACGTATTGATCTTATACCCCTGGTGCTTCTCATTGGAAAGAGCATCAGAATGTATTTTAAGGGGGTGAGGGGGGGGGGGGGACAAGTCGTGCAGAGCTGTGCTATTATTCCTCCTTATTTTTCCCTAAATAAAACCAATCAAGCGTTCGCCCCCACCAGCAGGGGGCAGCACAGCAGGATTCTGGCTGCGATGCAACACTGACATAAACAGGTAAAGGTAGTTTTTATGTTATCGTATGTCTATGATGGTTTGTCTTACCTACGTAGTTTAATCAAAATCTAAACCACAGTTGTGAATCCGCCCCCCATGGTTCACTTTGATTGTAGCGTGAAACAGCAGGTTATTTTGAACTGGAAAAAGCAATAAAAATATATATTAAACAAAAAAGTAGCTTAAGGAGAAGAAGCTTTTTAGTGAAACAAAGTCTGACGACACAATAGAAGGTCGACTGGATGCCTGAGTTCATCAAATTCACAGCATTGCGGATGCTGGACTCACTGACCTTGGATGCAGACGAGGTCTTTGCTTCATTCACATTAATTGCGGCGCAAAAGGAAACGGATCAAATGTTTATAACCCAACAAAAAAACATGAGCTTTGGTTTGGACCTTGAAAAAAAAAAGTCCCTAAAGCAGCTGACAGACAGAAATTAAACCGGATTCCGACCTTGAACGTGTAGCGTCGAAAGAGTCATGCAAGAAACACAAGATGTAAAACATGCATTTTGTTTTTGCCATAGCGATCCCACAACAGGTCAACGGAAGTTTTCATCTTTGCTTTTGCTTCATCCAAACTTCCACATGCAGAAAGTCGCTTCCACTTCTCTAGATTTTAAATGGCAGCTCTCACCACGATAATGCATGTATTTCACCCTTCATTTAATAATGAAGATTTTTTAAAGGCAAGTGAATTATTCCAAATTGAGGGGGAGCATGTTTCCCTCTCCTGTGTTATTACCTTTATTTCCTTCATTCTCTGGCACGCTCACATTAAGTGCAGTGTGGAGGATCTTAATGGATAAAACGTATACAACGGAACACAAACACGAGCTGTGGCGTGACCTCGGTGCCGCAGCCTTTCAGGTGTGAACGTCCTGTGTTGACCAGACTTGTCAGGAGTTGCTGAGGTTAATGTAAACACCGACGCCAGAGGTTCATCACGCTCTGAATGTCTGACTCTCCATGCACGGCCACAAACTACTGTTCACTTCATAGATTAGCTGTTCCTGATCCTGGCTTGAACATGCACGGATGTATTTGAGTTTTCTAGCTAAAACGCCCTGAACTGAGGGTCAGTATAACTGTAAAAACATGCAAATATATTCCCATAAAAAAAAAGAGGAGATCTGGAAATAATTATGTGTGTGAACATTAAATATATGTCACATCCAGGAGAAGGTTTGCATATCTTTGCATATCTAATCTGACTTTTTTACCTTGATCGACTTCCAGATTTTGGTGGGTATTAAACGTTTTTTATCAGCTCTCTGGATGAAACGTGCAAGAAAGGAACTAACGTATGGGTGGAGGTAGTTCACACGTGTTCAACAACGCTCTGCTGGTCATTCTGGTCGTTTTCTTGTTAATTCAGACGTTTGCAGCCTCCACCCACGCTGGCAGAAGTGAACTTTTGTGCCAGTGTGCTGTTGTGCTGTTGTGCAGGCTTCTCCTGGCCGTGTACGGAGTTCTTCTGCTGTGTTGAGTCGTGTTGGTGTAAATGTTCTGCAGAGTCTGTCCCCAGGTGATTATAAAGGGATAGTGAAAACTGTATAACTACTTTTCTAAACTTTTCTCTAATTGTTCATTTTATTGTGAAATGCATGCACCTCTAAACATTGTGCAAACCTTGCCTGCTTCCATTCTGACACCTGGCACACACCAAACTGAAGCAGGCCTCAATATAGGACTGTGTGTTTCGGAGCGTCGCAGCCACGTCGTTCTGAAGCACGTCGGCGTCTTAATTCTCTCTGAGGTGGAAGAGGAGGAAGCGCATCAGCTCACATGTGGTGTATTCTATCTGTTCTGCCTGGAGAATAAGATAAGATAAGATAAGATAAGATAAGATAACAAATTTTTGATCCCACAACGGGGAAATTTGTCACTTACTTAGTTACTGCAGCGTTACAGATAAAGAGAAGAAAATAAAGCTGAAGAAGATAAAAAACTATAAAAAAAAAAAAATAAATAAATAAAAATAAAAATAAAAAAACACATAACACAATGTACAAATTCACAGAATTTGTTGATCCGCATACACAGTCTGAAAATGCTAACAAATAGTAAGAAAAGATTATGCATAAGCAAAGCATATATACATACATACATGCACGTACATACCTACATACATACACATACACACATATTTGCATATATATATATGGACATACATATCCACGCACATACCCACATGTACACATACATAGCCAATACACACTTAAGGTGCAGGGTGTGTGTGAAGAGAAAAAGTGACCAGTGAAAAAGTGACAGTGGCTACAGTGAGGTTTATGTTTATGTTATGTTATAGAGTCTTATTGCTGTGGGGATGAATGATCTGCGAAAGCGCTCCTTCTTGCAGCGAGGGTGTTTGAGTCTCTGGCTGAAGGAGCTGCTCAGCGCACCCACCACCCCATGCAGAGGGTGATGGGGGTTGTCCATGATGGATGTCAGCTTTGCCAACATCCTCCTCTCTCCCACCACCACCACCGACTCCAGAGGACATCCCAGTACAGAGCTAGACTTCTGTACCAGTTTGTCAAAATAAAACCCCTAGCAATATCTCATTTTCACATCAGGCATGGGTTTGATCCCATCTCCTCTGAGCCACTTCTGTGATCACCCACAGGGTCAGGAATCCCGAGTTGAGGAATGAAATCACCACGGCTCTAACGCTCTTTCTGGTGCAGAAGTGCACGCCTCAACATGCATGTGAGGGGGGGGGTACTGACCAAATCTGAAACTAACGTTGGTAAACTCTATTCTGAGCTCCAGAAACCAACATTTCCTCGTCGCGATGCAAACGCCAACACACCCTTCCCCCCGCGCAGAGCGGCGCCGTCCGGGGGCCGCGGTGGAACAGGTAGCGCAGCGGGCCAGGAACCCGTCCACAAAGACAGGAAGTGGAACCCTTCCACCTGATACCAGCGCCTCGGGGGAAGAGGAGAGGGGGGGGGGGGGGGCAACCCGCGTGATGGATTAGCTGCTATTCCAGAAAACGTGTTTACCCGGGAACGCACAGACGGCGGCGCGGCAGACTGCTGCACAAACAGCGGAGCCGAAGCAGCAAAAAAAGAGTGAGAGTGAGAGAGAGAAGTTGAGAGCGAACCGGCGCTTTGGAGTCATTACTCATTGTTGTGTGTTGTCACATGAGATTAACCCTTTGGTCCGTTCAGGCTGAGCAGCAGCTCTCACTCCTTCTTTGATGCCGTTCCAGTCCAGAAAACAAACTCACCGCGTCCTTTCATCAGGCTGCAGCGCAGCAACATAAAAAAACAAGGCGGCCGGTGTGGTCTGCATACTGTAGCAGGCCTGAGTCTAATGTGAGGCCACAGCTCCTTCCTGTTGTCACAGCTAGAAACTGTCTGAGGAAACACCAGTGATCGTATAGATATATATGTTGCCCATATAGCCGTCATGTATTTGTTAAGCCTGGCTGTGCAGCTGCTATGTTAAATCATACATGAAGAACAGAGGCACCATCCATCCATAGCAGGTGCACTGATCAACCATCTGACCATCAACGAGTTTTTCCTACTTTGTTCCCACAATCAGAAGCTTGAGCTTCACTGTGCAGGATTATGCATGTGCAGAGATGAACACTCAAAGGCTGTTTTCACATTTCATCTGCTAAAAAAAAAAAAAGGAAAGTTTCCTCTCTCATTGAAAATCCAATTAGTTCGGAGCCAATACTGATCCACTTCTGCACAAACAGAAGTGAAATGTGGAAACTTGAATCACTGAAGACTCCACAGCGAAGTAGGAGACACTGAAATAAATATATTTATACATTCATAGATTCTGCAGTTTTTTGATGAGGAGGAGGAGGAAGAATGTGATTTAATTTGAAGGATTTTAAGTTATTTTTATCTTTTTGTCTTATTAGCATTGAAGGTCAAACTAGATTAATTCACACACATATCTTTAATGGCACATGCATTTGATTATAAGCAGCATACGGGTCCATAGATTACAATATCAACACATGCAAATGTACCAGAACTGGCTGGACAAGCCATTCCACTGTGACCATAAACCTCCAGCACAGGCACCTTCAGGCAGGATTCAGGACGTCTGGAACATTAAACATCACACGATGAGTTCTCCTCAGAATAAACTTTGCATCATGTGAAACTTGTTTCATAAATTCAGCTGGTAGCATCGGGTGGATGCAGAAACCTCCACCCCATCGAGTGGGAACACGTGTGGAACCCAAGTGAATTGAGCCTTTTTTAAAATTTTTTCTTTAAGAATGGGAGCTAACAGCGAGCGAGTTGTGATTATCATTCCGTCCACATCCTGCGCCGCGGCCCCTTCCCTCCATCCATCAGCAGCCTCCCACTTCATCTTATTTCTCGCTCTCGTCTCCCCTCCTGTCGTCTCTGCTCTCAGCAGCTTGTTGTACAGTCTGGGTCTCTCTCCGGGGACGGCAGACAGGCCTGACCCATTTACCAAACGCTTTTATCCCCCCCCCCCCCCCCACCAACCCCCCCAGCCCGCCTCTGACTGGCTGTACCATCCGTATGCATCGCTCATCACTCTGGTGGGTTTTGGCGCGAATGTTTATTCTATTCGTTTCATTTTCCCTCCTCTCCCCTGTCTGTTTTCACCCTCCAGAATGACGGGAAGGATCCTCGGCCATTTACATTCAAGAGCACACACACAGACACACACACACACACACTCAGGCGTTCACAATGTGTTTAACAACTAAAGATAGAAGAGGCAAGAACAAGTGCAGATTCTAAAGATGCAAATATCACAGAAGACAAGTTGGGCATGTTTCTGTGTGTGTGTGTGTGTGTGTGTGTGTGTGTGTGTATATAATGGCTTAATGACAAATATATTGCAATTTGTATTTTATTCACAATTTTCTTCAAATCAGGTTTCCACGTTTAACAACATTTGGAAGCATCACAGAAACTTAGCTCTTTGAAACAATAAATGCATTAACTCTAATCCAATTGATTTCACATGTCGTCCTATTTACTACCCAGAAACATGCTGTACGAAGAATACATCGAGTGCATGAGCGACAGCAGTTACTATAATAAAAAAAACGAAAAGAGCATTTATGTCTTATTAAAAAAGTAGGGGAAAAAGTTTTTTTAACTTGTAGTGAAGTAGTGAAGGTCAGGGAGGGATGAAAACAGAATCTTGGTTAGATTTGACCTTTCAGGGTTAGTGTGTATGCTCCCTTATTGCCTCCAGAGTAGAACACACACACACACACACACACACACACACGCACGCACACACACACACACACACACACACACACACACACACACACACACACAAACACACACAGGAAAGTGTTCAAAGACCATGCAAAAGGGAGAAAAAATAAAAAGTTAGGTGGTTCTTTTGCTGGTGTTTGTGCGTTCTGATAAATGACTGAACAGGCACTGGACAGAGGAGCAAGGCTGTAATAACTAAACTCAATTAGCTGTGTGTGTGTGTGTGTGTGTGTGTGGGCTGAAGCCTCAGGCCTGTCACTTACAGCACAGGGACACTCATAAATCCTGATTATTTTCGCTAACAAGCCGCAATTTTAATAAATCACACACAGGTAAGTGGGCACACACGAGGTGCATCAAACGCAGGTTGTATTAAAAGTTTATGAGCAGTGTGTACACACACACACACACACACACACACACACACACACAGATTACATGGTAGCTGGCTGTTTGCTTAAGTAAAGGACTTAATGACGCCTCACATCTGAGAAAATACACCAGTGGCAAAGTCTAGACACTGACAGACAGGACACACACACACACACACACACACCTCAATTAGCCGACCCCTCGTTTAAAACACACACACACGCACACACACACACACACAGAAATGGCTCCTTATGTGCTAAGAATATCTCTCCAGGCTTTGGGGTTTGACAAATTTTTGTGAAATTGTGTAAAAACAGTGGTGGATGAAGTACTCCACTACATATAAATGTCTGCACTAAAAGTACAAAAGTATTAATAGTAAAAGTTGTCATTTTGCAGGATGATATATTATGACATATGACATCGGATTATTAATCAGATCCAACTATTTTATATACAGTTAGTTTCCCAGGGTCGGGCCGCTCCAAAAGGTCACAAGTCGCTATAAATCTGAAGGATCGTGAGATGATTAATAGGAGAGCAAAGCAGAAAATAGTACGTTCTGATAGACAAATCTGTTTCCAGTTGTTCTCTGATCTTTAAATTTAACTGCAATCCTGGAACTTATTGAGCATTTATTGAAAAGAAGCCGTGTGAGGGGTTTGGAAGGAGGGGAAACGTCTCTTTGGTGCCGTCAACAGCTCACATCACAGGATCATCCAGAGTTTCTGAAAGAGGTCAAAAGAAGAAACATTTGCAAATGCCGGTTTAGGCTGTAATATTTAAAAAAAAAGCAAAAAACAGAATGAGCTTTCAATCTATGTTGGTATCATAAATATATCTGACATTTATATTAACCAAACGGGTAAAAGAATCAGTTGAAGATACAGTGAGATTTCCTGATTTTAACATCTGGCTCTGTTAATAAAGCAGGAGGTAGACATGTCTGACCCCTGACCAAGATGGCCGCCGTGCTTACGCATCGTTCCAATGGACAACGGCGTCATTCCTATGATTTCGTACGACTTAAAGCTTAAAATTCAACACGTATTAATATTCTCATTGAATTTTCTTTGAATCGTTGGTATTTTTTCTTTTTTTCAAAGAAAAAAAAAAAAGGAAAGAGACCCGCAGGTGTAATACCAAAGGTTTTCAAATGAAAAATTCCCACTTTGATGGGATTTGTGCGAAGAATCCCAACGCAAGGAGAGTGTTGCTACTGCAGGATTTAGTGTTGAATTGTCTGTATCTATATAGGGAAGGTAATAGCCATGAGAGTGAAACCTATAATAGGACATTTTCTCTCTCACACACACACACACACACACACACACACACAGCAATGGGCTCCTTTATTATGAAATCCAGAGTGGAGCTTAGAAAACCCACCGTGGGAAGCTGGAGTCATTTCATCGGTGGCATTAAGCCTGAACCCGAGCTTCTCCCTCTTGGTCAACGTTTGGCTCCTTTCGCCCTGGAGCCCGTTCGCCGTTCTTCCTCCTCCCGTTAATAAAAAATAAAAAAAAAACTCTTCAACAACACGAAATCTAATCTCTCCCCTTTAATTCCTCCGACCCGCGGCTATGAACCACGGTTGTGCAGGGAGCAGATTCCAGGAGGTTAATGTCAAACCGTGACCACAACCTCTGCCTCTGCTCTGCCTCGTGAACATTCACCACGACGCTTCTCTCCTACTGTCTGAGCTGTCAGTCACCCGGCTTCCCATCTGCCTCCCCTACCCGCCCACACACACACACACACACACACACACACACACACGCTTTTGTTTCCTTCAGCCAACGTGCTGCTATTGACGCCGAGTGACCTGGGGTGTGTTTGGAAATCTATACGCAGGATTCTGCTGCCAGACTGGGTCAAGTGGACATTGTTCTGGGGCCAGAAAAACAGGCTGATGAAAGCTATAGCTCTCACACACACACACACACACACACACACACACACCGGCTACATCCACCTTCATCTGTCTTCACACGTCTCCTCTCACACATGCATACAAGAGACAGCGGCGTATGAGCCAAAAGCTGCAGGCAGAGCAATAAAATCAGAGGGAAACACACATATATATGTGATAATAATAATAATAATCGAGCGAGTTGCACCTCGGCGTGGCGAGAACAGGCGAGTCAGAAGAGGTCAGCGCCTGTGTTTAACAACCCCCGACATCTCGGCGTAACGTGGGAAACGTCCCGGGGGAAACGTCGGGGAAAGTTGGGGAATAAATCTGCATAGATTTACGCCTTGGACTAGGGGATTGAGCTGTAAACTCAAGGGGAGGGTGTGACTCAGCAACACATTCAAGTAGTTTCATGCTTTGGTTTGGCACGTCGTCCCTTCAAACCCCTTCAATTCAAACAATTGGTAAATCCTAGGACGTGTCTGCGCGGCTCAAAATGAAAACTTCTGCCAAAGCTGATGACAACGACAATCTGTCCAACAGCGATTGCATAAATATGTTGTCCACATATCCTGCAAATGTAATTTACCAGAGCCACTGCCGCTGCTGCTGCTGTTGTGCTTCTTTCCGGTCAATGCTCTCCAGATTCGGAGGATTTTCAAAGAAGAGGCAAGGCCTGCCGAAGCACTTTTCAAAATGAGCCGTGCAATTGATATCTTGTCAGCGTTTTATTATGTCCCTGATGATGATGACGCATGGCTTGTCCAGCGGTTCCGAATAGGCGCTCAAGACTTTTACATTTATATAAATGTATTGACTATGTGCTCTGCCCCTGCAACAAATTAGATAACTGATAAGAAGGAGATGGGCCAGAGAGAGAATTGTGTGGAACTTGTGTGCCACCTAGTGGTGGAGTTTTATAACACATGCATGCTGAGAACTGCACTTTTATCCAGGAATATAATAAAGTCATATATATGGATTTCATAGGTAACATTTGTAATAGCAGAAAACAACTGTGACAAAGAAAATTAAAACGTGAGTATTTATTTTACTCCATTATGTGCTTTACAGTACAAACCTCTGTTCAGAATTAACCTCCAGCAGATTCATCATCCTCCATCAAAAACACAGAGTGGAACAGGTTCTATCACCAATGACAATGCCTCCTATACTGTAGTGGAATTAAGTGTTACATCCCTTAAAAAAGAAAAAAAAAGATTAAAAAAAAACATCTGTCACTCGAAAAAAGTACCGCAGTCAGTTTTTAGAAAGTAAACTGAGAAAAAACATAATTCTAGGCAGCGAGGCAGTGAGTTAAATCATATTGATTTATACAGCCCATAAAAAACCAACATTGCAAAGATTATTAAACAAAACACAATTAATCCAGCACAGCAGTTCCAGGATTAATATTCCCTTTTTTTCTGGCAGGCATTCGGGAACACTGGAGTTTTAATATTCCATGGTTTTATGGAATGTAGGAATAAAGTGGCTGAGTGCCGTACAGCTTCCCTTGGATTACTGACACCTTATTAATATGTTTCAGAAAACGTACAGTATTCAAAAATGACATTCTCAGGTTAAAAGCTGAAGTTAGAAGCTGTTGATTCAGTTCAGTTTAAATAATGAGCCCGTGAAAACCATGATATGATGAATAGTAGCTGTGGACCACTCAGATTGTGCTGATGTTAAGATCTACGTTAAAAAACAAAAGTAGACGTAGTTTTTAAGACATTGTGAGCAGCGTGAAAGTGCACCATCTTTAAAAGTGGAAAACAACTTTGAAAAAAATAAAAAAGAAGGAAGAAGCGACCATCTGCCAAGTCGTAACGCAGCGCGCCGACTCGCCGCCGCCATCCTCTCCATCTGTCCATCTGTCAGCCGGGCCGCCTGTAGCACGCCTCCTGGTAGGACGTGGCGTTGACCACGCTGAACATGTCCCTCCTGACGAAAGACAGGAAGTTCTTCAGGGGACAGAGCGGCTGGCCGGCGTGGCGCTCGTGGGAGCGGCAGAAGGCGGTGTGAAACGTCACGTCCTCGCCGTTGTACAGCACCCGGACGAACAGCTCGCCGTCCCTCGCCCTCGGCCTCTCGCCTTTTCCCGCCCGCCTCCTCGCCGCCGGCCCCTGGCCCGCCGCCGGGCTCTTCCACAGCTCGAACACGACCCTGGCGGCGAAGCGCGGGAACCTGGCC
This sequence comes from Eupleurogrammus muticus, assembly GCA_036785175.1. NCBI lineage: Eukaryota > Metazoa > Chordata > Actinopteri > Scombriformes > Trichiuridae > Eupleurogrammus > Eupleurogrammus muticus. The sequence continues at coordinate 2,103,855 of JAYKQN010000009.1, read as the reverse complement.
TCCTCCAGGCCCAGGGCGCTCAGCAGCGGCGCCATGGTGACGTCGTGTGCCGAGGAGAGAGAGAACACCTCCTCGCCGCCCGCCCGCGGCTGCCGGCCAGCCTCGTTGCCCCTGGCGACCCGCTCCATCTTGGCGGCCGTCCGGTTGAGGTAAGGGTACGCGGCCAGGACGGCGTACTTGCGGTACAGCCCCGCCCTCCTGCGGTCCGCCTCGTCGTCCAGCTGCTGCCGGCGGATCACGGCGAACTGCGCCATGGTCAGGCAGCCGCCGCCGCCGTCCGCCGTCGATGCCGCGCACGGGAAGGCGAGACCGTGGCAGAGATGGCACAGCAGCGAGTCGATGGGGTTGGCCGCCCGCAGCTGGCGGGTGGGCAGCCCCAGGGCGCGCGCCATGCCGGCGTACGTCCGCTCCAGCTCGGCGTCGGCCACGCGCAGCCGGTACTGGCGGCGCTGCTCCTCCTCCAGGTGGCGGTTCCTGGCGGGGCAGTCGCACGCCGCGCCGCAGAACAGCGTGCTCCACTGGTGGCGCACTGTCAGCCGCGTCCAGTCGAAGTCCGTCAGGAAGCCGTAGAGGAAGGCCAGCCCGCTCTGCAGCGTGCGGCTCTTGCCCGTCGTCTCCACCCACACCTGGCGCGGCGACCAGTCGGCGGGCAGCAGGTTGTGGCGGCGGTACGCCTGATGGAGGAGCTGCCCGTTACGCAGGTGCTGCACCACACCTGGGAAAACAAAGGAAAACTCATTAACCGAGCTCTTAAGGAAGTGGGCGGAGTCTGCGGCGGAGGGGGGGCGGGGTCTTGCCTACCTGTCTGCGTGAGCTCCCCCATCTCACAGGTGCTGTGGTTAGGAAGGCGGGGGATGGAGCTCAGGGGCGACTCCCAGTGGCCACGGCCGCCCTGAGCCATGTGGCCGATGAAGGAGTTGAGCAGGGGGTGGGAGGGCTTCCTGTGGGGGGGGGGCACATCACATGACCTGGTTAGCATTACAGAGCCAGCAACACTCCACTATGTTACATATGCAATAAGAAAAAAAACATGCTTATCTATCTCATTGTTGTGGCCCAGTAGTTTGATACATGGGTCGTATAACTCATTGGAACGGAACACATCGCCCCCTAGTGGTGAAGGGAAACATGTTCTCTTCCCTGTTGCGATGAGGACAGAAGTCTGATTAGAGGCCAAAACCAAATCTTCCACTAAGCCATGCGTGTGCACTAAATCATTTCTAACCTTACTCATAATATAATGATGGTGAAACTTCAATAAAAGTTGTGTTGGAATAATAATAATAATAATAATTCACTTCCACCTACGCAGGCATGAGAGCTAATGTGCTACACAGAGGCAAAGGCTAATGTTTTAAGGCCCAGAAGATATAATTAATCACTATTATGTTTTCATTATGCATTCTATGCATTTTCCCCTTCCCATCTTAATTACGTTTTAATAGTCCAATGTTCTTTTAGTTCTATTAATTTCCTTTTTAATGTCTTCTTTAACATGTTTTTAATGTATATTTTATGCCTGTTGTAAAATACTTTGAGCTGTGTTTCCTGTGTGAAAGTTGCTGTGCAAATAAAGGAGCGGATCCAGAGTTTCTTTACATCTACAGCGACATGCTGGTGGAATCAGGCCCAAATATGCTTCATGAGGTTTTTATTTCCTTTCTAACATGATTGTGAAGGAATCTGGAGTTTATTTTACAAATTAAATCTGAACTTCACCTGCACTGAAGAAGCTTACATGTGCATGATGCAGCATGCTTTATTGTAGACATGGTGTTCTTTTGGTGATTGGCCGAGTTGTTTTTGCACCAAATATAAAAGTATTTTTTCAACAAGTTAAACTTGCATTACATTACAAAAACATGGCATTTTAACAGGGATGTGTAGACTTTATATAATATCCTGTATTTTCCTGTATCAATCCATCCTCTTGTTATATTAAGAAATTAGTGTTCATTAGTTAATATTTTCACTGACCCACTACATTTTTGCAACTAAAGAATAATCATTTGTAGCTTTATGACAAATACAGTGATTATAAATTAGTGCAAATGTGGGGTTGTTTTGCAGAACAGTCCACTGATCCAACAAACTTGTTAAATCCTAGAGCCCACCAGCTGTCTGCTGTGTGTTCGCTGATGAAAGGTTTGCTTTTCATAGACTGTCTGTAAATGAATAAACAAAGTGGCTCGCACCGAGCCAGCAACAATGTCCAGCCAATCAGCAGGTTGCGTTGCAGCTTGCAGCCGGAGGCACATGGAGGCGCATGGAGGCGCATGGAGGCGGGGAACGAGGCGCTCGCAGCTCAGAAAAGAGAAAATTTCTAAACCGGTGGAGCTCTAAATGAGAGATGACGGATCGTTCTCCACATTGCATGTTTTCGGAAACACAGCGTTGAACTGTTAGGTCCTTATTCAGCAAAAAAAACTAAAAAAGCGGCAGCTCATCTGTTCTCATCGGCTCGTCAGATTGAAATTGAACAGCAGAGCCCAACCCAATAAAAGTGTGCATCCATCCTGTCTTAAACTGTCCTTTTATTACATAGTGCAAACTCAAAACCTGCTTTACCTGGAGTTAAATTAAAATAAATCACATCACGTCAGTAAATCACCGTCGTCAGGAGACAGCTCCATTTTTTAACACCTTCTTTGCCTGTTTTTTATTGAACGTAACTCATCTGCAACATCCAGTTTTAAAGACTTTTTGGAACCTGAGATCTGGAAAATTTTAAATGAAGTGATGACACATGTTTATTATATAATTATTATAATTAATTATTATATAAAACCTTTATCACTCACCGGTAGAAATTGATTCAAGGATCCTGTTTAGAGCTTCTTCTGCACCATAGATTCTTAATTCACCATTATTAAAGGTTGTTAAATTGCTCATGTCAAATTATTTTATCCTGACTTTAGCCACTTGGGGAAAGTAAAATTGTCATTGTCCTATAGGGCACGAAGAATATGATCCATTTATAACGTGATTAAAAAGTGATTTTACCAGACATGGCATTATTAGTGTTAAGAAAACCAAAAATTATATATAAAAACCCCAAGATGATGTTAATAAAACTGTTTGTACTGTTACACCCAATGTGTATGGAGATGCACATGAATCATGACCAAGCTAAAATTGCAGGTATACATGACAAATTGAATCAATCATTAACAAACCTACTCTTTATTTCCGTTTCCACAGGCCCTTATGCATGAGGCTGGTTTCCTCCCTCCACCAGCAGAGGGCTCCCCACCACAACACTGAGGCGCTATAGGCTCTGCTCAATGTGTGTGTGGGTGGGAATATGGGAGACGTGGATATAAAAAGATGAAAGAATGTGTTGCCTCGGGACTCAACCTCATATGCCCACATGAAAGCACAAACACGAATAAACACACACACACACACACACACACACGCGCACACACAGGCAGGGATGAGGGTAGCCAGAGTCGGTGATCGCATGGATTAGACGTGATTGAAGAACAATGTTTAATATAACAAATCTGTCGACTCGTCAGCTTAAAGACGACGGTCTGGAAGAAGGAGAGCATCTCTTGATGCACACACACACACATACACACACACACAGTTTCCATAGTGATCATGAGGCTGGATCGGTTACACAAAAAAAAAAAAAAATGAAACTGAAAAGCATAATCCACTAAAGACAAACTCCATTATAAACGATCGCACAGCTGCAATCACCACAACACAGTCTCCAGCTTTTCTGTCTGGACCGTATTTTTCAATCATCTCTAATTGTTGGCCTACATTTTTTTAGCTTTTGAGGCCCTGTTTTGTCTTTTTCTTTGTCATGTCCCATCAGCAGCTGTTTTCACCGTCTGTCCGTCAGCCTCTCTCCCTGTTATCACACCATTCTCTTACATAACTCCTTGACTACGACCAAGCTGGAAGAAACACCCCGATATGCTCACTCACACTTGGCGGATCAGTCGGCCGTGTTTGGGACGACCTAGAATGAATTGGTCACAGCGGGGGGGGGGGCTGATGCCAGTGGATTGGAATTCTAGTCTAGACAAAGAGCCAGGTTGTCTATTAGGCTGATTGTTGCTAACCGACGATTACAGAGCCCATTTACATTAAGCAGGGGTTATCACCAGCGGATCGGGCAGGGGAAGAGATTAGCGAGGAAGGAATGGACAGATGTGGAAGGGATAAATGAGTGAATAAAAGAACCCAAGAGGAAATGAGGTGGTGTGCTTTGCAAAAAAAAAAAAAAAAAAAGCCTTGACAAAAGGCTGTACTGGTGCAGGAAGGAGAGAGTGGGAAGGCTCATCGCTGGAGAGAGAGCTCAGTTAACCGCAGACGGAGACAGTGGGTCGACAAGCTGGTGCCAGCACACACACACACACACACACACACATATGCACGCACACACACGCACACACACACATGCATGCACACACACACACAGACAACTTGCCCTATGCAAGGATCCCTGTAATTACACTCTGGGTTAAATAAAAACAGAAGTACCTACATCATTACCAGGACACATCCAAATGTTAAAACAGGCTTCTAAATGTTCCGCCTCCCTGCAAAACCAGCACATTCAAACCACAAATAAACCGGTATCGTGTAGTCTCGTTAGTAACAGTGACACCAGAGCTGGGTGTTAATTTGATACACATATAAATCTATTGATAAGACATGTGAATGATATATAAATTGATACAAATCTCAATATGTCACCAAACTCCAGCCTCATTCGCTGCGTGACCCACTTCCCTCAAAGATCAAGGTTATCCAAAATATCTCATAATCAAATGGTCGGCGAATCAAACGCATCGTACTAATCTGGGATCCAATGGGGGTGTCCCACTGTGCCAGCTCCACAGATTACAGCCGACCCACCGGGTCCAGATGTTCATCGCTGCTGTGGCAGCAGTCAGAGCCTTTTAAGTAATTGGCTAAAACTGAACTTGGCAGAGAAAAAGGGGTGGACTGGTCAGCGGGAATTTATTCACCTTGTGTAAAATAAAGAAAGGCACATTTGTATGTACAGTCTAGAGTTTGCGTTAAGTGAAGAGCCTGTTGCTCTGAGCAGTTTCTCATCAGCAACCTGCATCTCGGCTGCTGCAATCAACTGGGGTCAGATTGTCAGCTCCTACACACCGTGCACGCATGCAATTATTTGTTTGTGCATGCATCCGTCCGCATCAAATCTCAGAACCACCGACTGGGTCATTTTTTTTTTTTACAGCCATAAATCCTGCAGGGTTTTTTAGGATGATACCAGAGTCCGCTGCGGTAGTTTTTGGCCGTGACAGTGTCCCGATCTCTTCTGCACAGAGGTGGAAGCCCACTTTCCATCAGGGGCGGCTCTGCTGCTCACAGCTGGGAGAGAGTCGCTGCTCCGAAAGCCAGATTCAATCCCAGCGGCATTAAGTGCTCTTTCCCTCTGACCTGGTTTAATTAAATACGTGGGCTGGAAGCTGTGTGTGTGTGTGTATTCAATATAGTATAGTACGCATTTGTCTTGTTTTACTCTCATATCTTTTTGTTATAACATCACTCATATTTATTGCCCTATTTATGTGCAATAAACTACATTCAACACCATATTTATTTAGTAAAGTGAAATAAATCCTGTCCATGCTTGTACTTGTATATTTTTATATACAATTACATTTCGCACTGCATTTTTATTCCTTCTATACTTTTAAACTTCTTAACTTGAGATGTTGTAATGAAAAGCAATTTCCCCTCTGGGATTAATAAAGGATTCCGATTCAGACTTTTGTCTATTCTGTTATGTGCACTATATTTGCTACGAATGTAATTTTTATTTGATTTCCGGATCCCTTTCAACATCTTACACCTTGAGGACCCCAGGCACTACAGAGGGAAACTAATCTCCAACTAGAATAACTCAGGCTCTTTTGCATCATTTCGTGTTGTCCTTGTGAAATCAGCTTGGGGTTGCGATTACATTTTGGCTTGATAAAAAAGCATGGTATTGTATTGACTACTTTCTGACATCCTCACAGAAAAATTAACGCTTCAAGCCTCACAGCGGTAATTTCTATTGCAGGGTCAATGCATTGGGTTGCATCATGCTGCAGGGCTACAACTTACACGTCATGAGGTTCCTCCTTATAGTGAAATGTGTGTGTGTAGGTGTGTGTGTAGGTGTGTGTACCTGCTGTCAGACAGGGTGCAGTCGATGGCGGGGCGCTTAGTCTTGGGGATGTAGTAGAGCGGGTAGCGGTCGCCATGGCGAATCATCACCTGCACAGACAGCAGCTTGTAGTCGGCGGGACTGTGACCTGCAAGAGGAAACCCACTCGATCAATAACTATTACATTTATGACCACTGCCTTGATCATTATGGATACCGAGAGATGTTGAAGTCATCCCAGACAGAACGGATATTGACTGTACAACAGCACTGTTAGTTAAAAATTATTATTACAATAAGAATAATAATAATAAAAAAACATCTGTGTCGCCCTTTCACTATTAAGTACTAAGTACTAATGCATTGCCAATTCACAAACATGCCTGTTCAGAAGAGATTTTTCTCAATACCCAGAGAAAACAGTCCCATCCCTTTATAGACCTTACCTGCAGCCTATCAGTAGAAGCTGCAATTTACCCATGTCCCCCAAATGCCTCGCATTTTATCAGACGTCACCGAGTTCAGTAACAAAATAAAAATGGAAGCTATGATCTGACTCATAGACATTTGCAGCTTAATATTAGTCTCAGATAAACCAAGAAAGGCATTGTAGGCAGGTATAAATTACATTGTAGGTGAATTATAGATCTTATATTGGTTACAGGGAGAATGTCCATTTGGGCTCCTGGTCGTGTTTAAAGACACATTCTTGTGCATCTGCTGGATCCTAACAAATCTACATAAATAAAAACACTTACAGAGTAGGTTCTCAACTCAAAAGATTGACCAGAAAAAGGATTTTATGCAAATCAGTTCTTAAAAAGGCTTCATTATAAAATGATGCCATCTGGGTGGCAGCACTCAAGAAAGAGCTGACAAATGTGTGTTTGACTGTGAATTAGGATCAGATAGATAATACTAGAGCAGCGCCTGTAGGAAGTATGTGTTTCTGTAGAACAATGGAAGCTTAAGTACATTTTTCATGTTTGGACAAATGAGGACTGTTCCATAGTCTTAATAGATACATTTTACATTGGGTGAGACATGGACATATTGTACATTGTGATAAGAAAACACATGCAAATGCATTTAATGTAAGAAAAAAAATACAATTTATGTTAGAGTGTGGATATGAATCTACACATCAGTTTTAAAATTCAGTTGATAGGCCAGATGATAGGATTATATTATTATAAATAAATGAGATTCTGCTCTGTTAGGTGATAGTGGGATTTTGTAGAAACTTGACAATAACTAAAATGCTAGGAAACGACATGAAGGGGGAGCTGTGATATGGAGCTTTACACTGAAACTAAAGTGCTGTGATACATACATCTATATGATTTTTAACTTTTTTTTTGGAAAAGATTTTTTGTGGCATAGATGCTTATATTATACAGTAGCTCTCTATCTCTACATGGCAAGCGCTCTACACCTACACCACCACAGCACACATATGGTATTTTATTTTTTTATGATAATAACTTTTTGAATATCTATGCAAAAAAAGGACAATCTCACAGCAAGGGCAAGCTATATGCAAAGGTTGAGGTTGATCTGACAAACAAACAGATATGTGATCCACAGACACTCCTTTTTTATAGATTTAGATAAAACTCAGGCTGTATTGAATTTCATTTTTTTCTCCACATTCAATTGACTTTTTCCTAGGAAAAACTGTGCCTTCATTGTCTGCAGTCTGTGCAGAAAATGCACACTTCTTAAATTATGTTTTAAATTCAACATAAAGACAGCGTGATGAAGCAACAAGTGCAAAGTGAACGCAGATTTCTGCATGGAAATTTAATTTAATTAAATTGTCTCTCCCTATTGATCACTTTTCATCTTTTCTTTTCCTCAGGCTAACAGGAAGAAGCTCACATTTAGGCTCAGTACGCTGGATTGATTTTCACTAATCTAAATAAAAAAAGAGGGCAGGGGTTGTTTTTTTTTATTATTTCTTGGAGACAAACTGCTTAAAAAAGTAAAGAGTAAAGTTCAGTTATCAGTGGCTGGTATAATTTGTCTATAGATGGGAGAGAAATAAAAGGAAAAAGCATTGCAGCATTAGAGATGATGCAATCTGGTGGAAATTACTCTCACACATTTTTACACGTCCCCTGAGTCTTGACATGATTGCTATATTAAGTATTTCTATGTGTCTATCACTCCAGCACTTCTAGGAGAAGTGGTGTAATTTATTTTTAATGTTAAATAATTAACCGTCATCAGTCAGTTTTCAGAAAGCTGAAATCAGAGCCGCGCGTCGTGTCTCACCCTCCCAGGCCTGCTCGGTGCGGTTGGGGGTGTTGCAGTAGCCGTAGGCCTCAGATATGGGGTTGGGCTCCTGGGTGTGTGGCGCCGGGAACACCCGCTTCCTGCTTTTCCCCTGGGCGGCCGCCGCCACCCCCGCCACCACCACACCCCCCACGACCTGGAAGGGTCGCTCCTCCACGATGGGAGTGGTGGGGATCAGGTTCACTGCAGGAAAAATTAGGATGGAGAGAAAAAAAAAAAAAAAGTTAGAAGAGAAGAAACACAGTAGATGATTCAAGAAACTAAACCAATTCATTCTCAGTTCATCTCCATGTCAACAGCACTGTATCCCAGAAGCCCTCAGTGCTACCAGCGTGTTGCCTGGACACCAGTGACCTGTGACCCCTGGGAGGAGAAAGGGTCCAATCGGAGCGGAGGTGTTGTGGGAACTGGAAGGGCCCATTCACACGGGTCCAACTCGGGGAGGGAGAAAGAAGCTGAACCCGCGCGACCCGACGTCGCAGATCCTACTTATGTCATTAGACCCCGCTGCAGACAGAGGGAGGCCACTTCCTGTCTGATCATGACACATGCCACAGCTCATGCTTTCTCATTTCTCCAATAGCCTCAAGAGTTAGATCATCGTCTGTGTGTGCGTGCGAGTGTGTGTTTACCTGCTGTGTTTTTTTCCAGCTTTCACACAGCTTCAAGAGTCCACAGTTGAGTACACACAAAGTCCACAGTGTGCCGGGCGCTTCAGTTTGCTCCCAAAAATCATTTTGTTTGCTCGCTAGTCGTGTGTATTAGGTCAGAGAGTTGAAAATGCTGTGTCAGAATGACTTTGGCTCTTTTCAAAGTTACACTTATTACCCCAGTAAACATAAATTAAAAGGTAAGTGGATAAGGGATTAGATTGGAAGAACATGCTCCTATAAAGCGGCTGCTGATACGATTCCTAAAAAGATGCTAATCTGATGGATCAATTTATCTTATAATTTCACCTTCACTATAAAATTCTACAGGAAAAAAAAAAAGTCCATTAGTCCATCAACATAATTTCTGACTCCTTCCTATTTTATTCTAAGTACAGAGACTGTATTAGAACCACCAGACAGCAGCAAAAGCTGCTGCATGAGATTTTCTCATTTTACAACTAGAAAAACGCCTCCAAAGAGTTTACGACAGTTTCAGCGTGAACTGTAACACGTCTACAGGAGGAGGCAGATTCTGTTTCTACAGCTAAGTCTCACTTTTTCCCCTTCCAGCAGTGTGACATTATTATTACGCTTCATCTGAACAGCTGGCACATGGAAACCCGAAGCTGCAGAAGCGATTTGGGGGGAAAAAGGGAACTACAGCGAGGTTTCAGACGGTCGAGGAAACAAAAGCTTTTAAGTATCCAACTACAGTTGCACAGCGAGATATCTTTCATTTGATCTAAGCTGTAATATCCATGCACCGTGTTTGTTCACGACATTTTAAGCTTTCAGATGAAGATTTCACGGCTAACTCACCAGCGATGAGGAAGAGCAGAAAGTGTGCGGCCACGGCCGAGACCATTTTGAAGAGTGCTCGGTGAGCTGGAGGTCCGGCCGCGCACACTGGAGCCCATTCATCACCACAACCTGTCCCCCTCTACGGTCTGTGCCCCATATGCTGCCCCCCCCGTCACACACACACACACACACACACACACACACACACACACACACACACACTAACCAAACTTTTTAGAGGGCAGTTTAGCCACAGGCGGCCACACAATGAGGCTTTTGTAAGTGGCTGGCCAACATTACCAAGCACTTACACACACACACACTCATTGAGAATACTGTTACACACACACACACACACACACACACACACACACACACAGAAACTGGCTTGAGGAGCGAGACTGGAAATGTGTGTAACTTTGTGAGAGAGTTAGAACCAAGGATGCACCGACTATTTGATGACCGAATATTGCAAAAAATTTCACACCCAGCCTTCAGGGGAGCGGGTAAAAAGCAGAGCTCATCAGACAGTTAATGTACAGTGATGTCAAGTCGGCTTTATTGTCAATTTTCTTCACATGAACTGGTCATACAAAGAATTTAAAATTACGTTTCTTGCTTTTCTCATGCAGACATAATGCACTTCCATGACATACAGACATTAAAGTGCATGGACTAGACAAGAGTAGTTGATACAAGAACATGAGTGAGGTGAGATGCTGACATAGAAGTAGTGGAATTGTGTGGATATTAATATTGTTGTAGTGTGACATTCTGACATAGTAATAATATATAATAAATAAAAAGCAATCAGTTTAGATGTTCGTTCGTTAAAATGTAGGCAGTGTGGAGACATTTTAGAGAGAAAAGCAGTTTGCAAAGAGTGTTCAACCAAACTATTTAGAGGGACAACTATAGCATTAATGCTTTAATTTGTTATTTAACCCTTGGATGCACAACTGGGGTCAAAAATGACCCTATATGTTGGTAATCTTCAAAATCTGTAAACTTTAAAAAGTTTTATATTTTCATATTCCAGGTATTCGTAATAAAACATTATTATTATTAACTCAATCTACCATAAATATATATTTTTTCCCCAGACACAGCCACACATTGTCATTTCAGTGCATCTATAAATAGAACTGTTTGGCATTTTATAAACACTTCACATCCACACACACACACACACACACACACACAGCTAAACACACCCTCTTGTGTCAACCTACCATTATGTGCACAACCTCCACTCAATTAGCTTCCCTGAAGGCTTGTTGTGCAGGTATGTGATCAGGTACCTGCAGAACGTGGCTCAGCCTGACATTACGAAGGTGTGCCTGCAATTACCTGCCTCCACACAGTTCCAGCTCTAAACACCGGTTGAGAGGTGCAACAAATGTGGCTGCAGACTCAGGATCTGTGGGAGGGGAGCGGGGCGGCCTGGGGTGCAGCTGTCCATCACAGTACCGCCTTCTACTTCCTGTTTTTATTATATGGAAGATGCACAGAAGAGACACAGCGACAGCAACTCCTGATTGCCCCCAAAGCCATATTGGTGTATAACAAATGTGATCTGATTTAAGTCTTTTTCCCCCCTTCAGGGCAGCACATGGCTGTGATAAGACTCTAACCACCCTCCTTTATAGAAGAATGTAAACTGACTGTTATCTACATGTCTGCATTCAGCAGTTGAACAGCTCAGCATTGAGAAAACATGGCTGCATTCACAGCATATAGAATGCATGCAGCGCTGTGACAATAACACCACCATGTGATGTCTACCACGAGGCCGAGCTCATTACCATCATCCCCACAAGTTCTCTCTTTGGAAACTTTGGAAAATTGCCCTTCGAGAACGGCCAGAGGAAAAAAAAAATCCACTAAATGTCACAGCCCTAATTGCATCAGTCTTCCTTTTAACGCTTTCCTATAATACCACCATACTATTGTGTGTAAAATCTCAGAGGAAAAGAGTCGGCTTCCCTCCACAGTTTCACTCTGGAACGTCAGAAACACAATCTCATCAGAATCAGCCGGCGCGCTGCACGCTGCTGAACAGAAGAGCAGTCACACACACCTTCAGGTGGAGAATATTTGACCACTGATAGCATTCTCCACCTCTGTAAAAGCACAAGAAATGAGTTGGAGTGATTTGATGTCGTTGTAGGTAAAAGAAAACACACAATTTTAAATATTTATGAGCAATTTGCTGCTGCCGATGCATTTTTCTGTCATTGTTCAACACATGATTATGAGGTTCTGTGTGAATTATAGATGCTGTGCATGATGCCTTTTAGGACTCGTGCTGTTTTGTGTTGTCATGATCGATTAAAATGCATTCATTCATTTAATTAAAAATTTTAATTAATAGACTTGTGATGGCAGATTAATCCTTTGCGACATTTTTAAATAAAAGCAATGTGGATTTGTCTCACATAACAGTAAAATTCTTTGAGTTCAGGACTGTTGTTAAACTCAACTCAGGTTTTAGGATATTGTGATGGCTGTTTCTGTAACAAGGTGGTTGTTAGGATTCCTGAGTGTTTCCAGGGGGACTGTTTTTAATGTGACACACTACACACTGTTCATGTTGGGTATGAGGACCAGCCTGTCTGTGTAGATTTCTGTTCCATCTTCTCTCCATCTCACTGATCAGGTTCAACAGTGAGTGTGGACGTTGTAAGGGGGGGGGAAGAAAAAAGAATGTGAAGAATGTGCTCAATAGAACAGCTTACAAGGATCGCAGCCCATTTCACACTCAAGGACACCAGACAAAGGATTATTGTTGCAGGAAGGGCACAACGACCACTCAGCACTTTTAACTGTGACCAGAAGTTAATTTAAAGTGTATTTTATGGTTCTTATCTTGGAGGGTCCGTTTTCATCTCCACAAAGGAGCTGGTGTCTGACAATCAGTCAAATACCTCAAAACCTTTTGGCCGTATTTTCATCAAATTATTCGTGAGATGATTATATTATGGTAACGATCTGCTGCAGGTCAAACAGGCGCCATACTGAGGTCACCAGGTGATGACACCTCACACAGGCCCATTTTTTGCATTAGTTTCTGCACTGGTGCATTCAGTAAATATAGAAGCCAGCGATGTGGGTGGGAGTCCAGGACATGGCTGTGCTTTTACGGCTTAGTAATTAATTCACAAAGACCAGCTTCTGTTTTCTAAGAGATGGTAATTGAATTACAATTTTAAGACTGTAAACATGCTTCCAAATGAATGTGATTAGCTTTTTCAGTTTAAGGAAGAAAAAAAAGCTGCACACACTAACTTCTTTGTTCTTCCTCTGGTTTCCAGACTTCAGGCCTGAGATGCACAGATGCACACTTCCTATTCATTGTCTCTGCAGGATGCTGCACGCTGCTGTCTGGTAGCACCACGGTATGTTTTCATTTTAAGAGACGAGGCATCACGTTGGCCACTCTAGGATTACATGAAGTTATTCCAATGCTGGAAAGCGACTTTTGCCCTCCAATTAAAAAAAAACCTTCCAGTTATGTCTCATTGAGAGAACTGAGGACACAATGAACTGCAGTAACTAATACAGGGTTTCTACTGGTCCCTTCAACTTTAAAAGTCTTTTTATGACATTTTGAAGGCCATTTACATCTAAATCCCATTTTACAGACCTATCAGCAAAATAAACATTTTTTTGTTTATTTATTTTTGTAATAAATGGGAACTATGTCCATATAAAATACTTTTTTCAGAAAAAAACTCAACTGTAGTAGTGAGGATAAACTACAGACAACAGGAAGGGTCGAGAAAAGTTTCATCAATAAGTTAATACTGAAAGATGGAGTCAGTCCCTTAACAGTAATATCATAGTGTCACAGACTATAATATGACGTTGCTGTATTCTACACTTTGTATAAGCATGGACACAGCCTTGGTCTTTGATGAGAAGCTCAGATAAAACCAAACGTCAAGTCAATATCCAATAAATAGCCAACATGGCTCCTGGGGTGAATTATCTTAACTTTATTAATTAACTAAACTAATTACACTAATGGAGAATGCGATACAGAGAAGTTACAAATTCATAAATTCAATTCCCAACAGGAAATCTGTAGCATATATTCCTCTGTTTATTATAGGGACTATAATTATAGGATCAGTTTGACATTGAGAGCTGATTATGGATCATCTATTAATGGACTCCTCCCTCCTCCTCCTGCCTGATCTCATTTGTTTCACCACTCTTCTTTCCATTGTTTCTCTCCAGCCTCTCTCGTCCCGATTCTCTGTCACCACTTTCCTACGGCAGTCCCCCGGGTGTCAATCAGGCCGCCGACTCGCACCCGTCGACGCGGCCGTCTCAGTTTTAATTTGAGGATCATCCGCCGCCACTCTGCTGCTCAGGGTAACGGGCAGCAAACAGGAATAAAACACACGGGCTGGGGGGGCAGGCAGGTTATTTAAGAGAAGAACAGAGCGGGGAGCGACAGGAGAAAAGCGGAACAGAAAACAGAAGCCGACCATCTATTAAACATGAGGACAAACCCCGTAGTTCTCCTGGATAATGGCTCGAACCCTCCCACGTCCCATGAATAAATTATGGCGGAAGCTTTCCTTAAAAAAGTACTTCTCATCACAAAAACTAAAAGACAGAGCGGTTTAAAAATTCTAAAGATTCTTTAAAGATTCTGTCTGAATATATTGCTATTAAATGAGAAGGAGCCTTCCTTTTTTTTTTTTTTTTTAAATATACATGTCTGACTTGATCTCACAGAACATTTAAAGCAACGGAGCAAGCGACACGAGGAGGAAATAAAAGCTTCACAGGATCCCGAGCTCACGCGTTGAAAGGGGCCGTATCTTTATTTAAAAAGCTGACGCAGGACAGCTCAGCAAATGTTTGGCAAAGATGCAGATGAAAATACCAGCTCTGTCTGCACGGCACTATAATTCTGTGTGTGTGTGTGTGTGTGTGTGTGTGTGTGTGTGTGTGTGTGTGTGTGTGTGTCTAATCCTATATTCTTGTCCAGACATGAGCTTACGATCAGGGAAAAAAAAACGTTTATTTAAATCCAGCAGCAAACAGCCTGATTTTAACATTTTGCTTCACTCACTAATTTTTTTTAGTCTCCTATTTTCACTTTAAAAGTCCATTCACTGAGCAGTAGCTTCCTTGCATTCAGTGAGTCTGGCTGGAACAAACAGGACAACACCTACAGGAGATGCTGAACAATCACTTGACAGAGGGGGACAGCCGACACACATATATATATATATTGTTTAACTGGGGAATTCTCCAGCAGATGTGAGTGTGGTCACAGCTTCCCACAGGGTTCCACAGCATCCAGAGACACGCTGCTGCTGCCTGATATTTATAGGACGTCTAAAGGGGATTCAGCTTTGTTTTGGTATGAATGGGGCGGCTTAGAGAGGAAAGCAGCGAGAGGAAACTCATCTATGCAAAAAAACAGGAGGGTTGCAACTTGCTTTTATTCTAATAGTTGATTCAGTTGTCAATTATTGCACGTTATAATGTTTGTCCTGGCAAATATTGCAATTTTATTCACGATTTTCTTCAATGTTTCAGTGCACAGCAACGTTAACAAGCGTCATAGGAACTACTATTAAAACAATACATGCCAAAACTCTACTGCAAGAACGAACGTTAAAACCAAGAGTGGATATCAAATTGAGTTTCACACCCAAAGATCATCAGTTTGCTATTATAGAAGAATAAAGAAACCAGGAAATAATCAGAGAACAGAAGCTGGAACCAGAGAAGTTGAAGAATTTTCTTCTTAGAAATAACTGAAATCGACCATCAAAATAGTCTGTGATTGAACAGGGTTCCTTTTTACTATTATAGACCTTTTTACTATTCATGAATTAAAAAGATGTTCTTCTTTACTGGTTGGTCTTCGTACCCATTTCACTGCCTATTAAACTGACTGACCATTTTTATTAGATGGGTACTACGTCCATATAAAATATTTCAGCTAATTAATTGTGAATATGATGAACTACAGCAAACACTGCAGGGAAAAGGTCATTTTGTATATTTCTGGGGAACATTTTTCACAAATCACTTCATACAGAAACATGCAGGAAACGGAAACTTGCAACGTGGAGATGCTGTTTTCTGGTAAAACATAGGATTGACAGTAATATAGTATATACAGGGTTCCCACACCTTTTTTATGAACAAATTCAAGCACCTTCAAGCACCAGTTTTTTCCACTTTTCAAGCACCTTTAAATACGTAGCCTACTCGTTGTGTTTGCCATGATGGTCATGAGAAGTGCAGCGGCGCCACTGTATGGCATAATAGTATGGGTCTAATTAGCATTATTTCATATGTTTGGATTTTTAACTTATTGTGAATTGGCTTGTATTCTCAGCTTGTGAACAGTGCATTGTGTCACTACCATAGCGCAATAACAGTGACGAATGCCTGAAGGGGGCTAATGTATTGTATGTATCAGCAGACGAGTTATTTATTTTCACTGTGTGGAAGGACAATCACACAGACCCAATCCACACTTACTGCCTGTCCATTAACAGGACACATGCTGGTGCTGCTTAAATGCTGAAGTAACACGCAGAGTCACCATGCAACACCAATGACCAACCAGTATGCTTTGCTTTGTACCAGCTTCAGGAAGACAAAACCTGTATTTTGTGATTTACTGGAATATAATGTAAAAATCCATGTTTCGACCAGCAAGTTGAGTCTGTTAATTGTATATGTATGGCTGAGTGTGAGATCTCTATGCTGGAGATCACATTATCTTTTTTTTTTGATTGAGCCCTAATTTTGCATCAAAACATTGTGTTCTACTCACCCATGGTGTTTTTTTTGCATTTGAAGATCTGCCAGACATTTAGAAGTAGAGCAGAGAGAAGTAGAGTCGGAGTAGAACACAATGTTTTGATGCAGAATTAAGGGCCTAATATCGACAGTAGTCTACTGTTATTGCTCGGCAGAACACCGAGCGAGTATGATAACCGAGTTCTGCACGTAAAGGTATCGGATCAAGCGCGTAGCCGCTTAGGGAACATTTTTGTTTTCTCTTGGTTTATCGAGATAGACATCACAAAAAATTCAAGCATTTTCAAGCACTTCACAAAAAATCCAAGCACTTTCACAACCTTGAAAACACTGAATTGAAATTCAAGCATTTTCAAGGAATTCAAGCACCCATGAACCCTGTATATAAGAGTATAATTGTGCTGCTATATACTACTTAATAAGGTATTATTTCCGAATTGGTATTATGATATTACTTTATAAGACCCTGTGGGATCCCTGTTAACGTGATTAATCATTGCAGCTGTAGAAAATATGCATCTTTTCTATGAACCCAGCTGTTTGGTTTAAACACACACACACACACACACACACATTACTCACAGAACTGGAGGCTGAGACTGATGATGGCCAACGCCGCCCCGCCCACGACCACCAGGAGCAGGAAGCGGTTACGCGCCAGCATCTTGTCACGTGATTGGTCCGCCGCCCATCAGCCATCCAGACCCCGGCCCATCACTGCCGTCTGCACGGAGACAGAATGAAAAGGTTTGAAAAGCGGCTTGTTTTGTTTCTTTTTTATCCCCTACATGAGGTGCAGCCTCGCTCTACAGGAACAGAAGCAAATCTAGAGCGAGGCTGCGGAAACAAACCTGAGAAACCACATTCACGCCAAGTCAGACGTGTTAATGAGCCTGTATTAGGCTGCAAAGACTTTATCTTATATCTTTACTGTTTCTGGCTGTGTTTCAAAGGGAATAAAGGAGAAATATTTATCCACTAGGTGCTAGCCAGGTGCATCGATAAAAATACCAAATGAAAACACTGTTAAAGTGGAGGAATTTGTTAAGCAAGATTTTAACGTCTCATTCACAGCCAATCAGAGGAGAGGCTTGTTAATATTAATAAGCTCCAGAGGATGTGGAAGTGATTTTTGGTTCTTAAAACCATAAATAATCTTGTTAGATAACAAAAAACCCAGTAAAAGTGAACAACATGAGAGCTTGAATTTGAACCATCTAAATATGAACACGTGTGGTATAATTTTCCACCACATGTCAAGACTTGGAAACCAAGCAGACAAATGAAGGAGGGGGGGGAGAAAAAAACAAACTTAAATTGCAGTAAATGCAGCCCTACACGATAAACCCTACCATTAAGCGGGTTAAAAATACTCACGGCCCGGAGCGTACGAGCCCACGTCTGACGTCAAGGTGCAGCGAAATGTGCCCCGTCCTGACCCGCTTCCTGTCTGCACATTAACCTGTGGAGCGTCACTCTGACTACAGCCAGAACGCTGCGGTTCACACCCGTGTGACTTCAGTTCAGCGAAGGTGTGGACGCATCAAAATATGAATTTCAGCTCCAACAAACAGGTTGGATCAGTGTTCATACAGTAGAACCCAACAAAAGACACTTCATGACAGGGTGTATCATCTAAAAGGCAGCTCTGGCACACAGCTGTGTGCTGTAATTATTATTAAAAAAAAAAGTGCCATGTTTAACACTCTATCGCAAGGGTGTCAAACTCAATTTCATCTCTGGCTACATCAGCTTTATATTTGGCCTCAAAGGGTCGTAAAGATCATATATGCCTCCATTCATAATAGTAGTTGAATAATTATAATAAATAATTCATTACTTTAAAAATGCCACTGTAGAAATGAATAATGTATTGTTTAGATGTAGTGATTCATCATCTAATTACTGTTAATTTATAAAACTAATGACAGATCTAGAGAATTATATGAGCAAATGCTGATTTACTACTGCTTTCATTTATTTATCTCTTTATTGTACAGATTTGTAAAAACTGTACTCACTTCATTGCGTTACTGTGCAAAGCAAATAAATAATAAGTACAATATCGCAAAAAAAAAACTAAAATTCAATCTCCACCTGTTTTACAGTGAATATCATATTGGAAAATTTAATTAGTGACCTTAATAAGGAATCAGTGGTATGATCAGTATTTATGCTAAGATAGTTCACTGTAGGCACACTAGGTGTCCAAACGGCACAACTTAGAGGTCTGCCTGTTATAAAAAAAACACACAGAAATTATGTTATTTAGTTGTACCCAGAACTTTTCTAATGCAATTTATGTATTGGATGCATTTAATTGATGCAGGCCAGCATGTGTTTCACCCTGTGTAATGCACAAAACCTACGCTGTCCCCATATTTAGATTATATTTAAGTAAAATCTAAAATTCAGACTTTCACTTGTTGAGTATTTTTCCAACATAAGTACTTGAAAAATCTGAGTAGTACTTTCACCACTGTTTAAATGCGGAGTCAAGAAAGGATTCTTGACATTCTCAACAAACAACAGCTGAAAATCACAGCGTAGACGCCGCAAGCGGCTGTCATTAACCAAAACAAAAGTCAAGTGACAGAATGCGGACGGACGAGTGAAACAGGGAACTCCACGTAGCCTTGATAACATTATCGAGACTCTGCAGACTCTGGAGTCTCGAATCCAACCTCTGAATATAGGGAACGGACGCTTTGAATTTCGCCTCTACGTTTTCCTAAATGTACAACTCATACGAAACAGATCTTAGGAGAAAGCCAAGGTTGTTAACCGAGGCACCGGTGTGGCTCTTTCTCCCAAAATTACGTGTTTCTCAGTAAAAGTAATAGGTTTATCTCGCGCGTCCCTTTAAATGTCACTTTGGATGTGTAATTCCAGGCTTCACCTGCTGCACAGTGAACGGGAAGTGGGGGCGCTGTGGAGCAGGCATTACACAGCTCGAGCAGGACTTTTAAAGGTAAATCAAAAGCACGCGCGAGAGGAAACTATTTTTTTATCGAAAAATACGATATAATGTTAAAAGCGAGTAGACCGGTGCTTCTGGTAACAACAGTGGCTTTAAAGTAAGCAACATTTTTTTATGATTAATAAATGTAGGAAAAAAGCAAAGGTAAAATAAAAAAGCCATCGTCACAAACTGTAGTGATCGCTTTCAGACTCAAATGAAGTGTCGCTTGAGGCCATTACTACCAGTGAAAAGTGTAAGTTAGGACCGTGCTAAAGCTCAGCTAGCAGCTCACTACACATCACTACATGTCAGCTAAAACCGCTTAAAACAACACGCGTGAACGGGACAGCGAACGACACCTTCCCGCAAAAAGCCGCATCAACGACGCGTTTTTCCGCGTCCTTCCAACTTTATTTCGCAGCTACTTGTTGCTTCCATGTGCACGACTCGACGCAGCTTTTTTTTTTTTATTATTGATATTCAACGAGCGAGCCACCGAGGAGGTAAAACGCCACATCAAAGGCGTTAACGTTAAAACTAGCAGGCGCCCCGTTGCAAGACAAACGCGTGAACGCACGCGCTCACGCCGGTGCGGTGCGCTGCGGTTCTTACCCGCAGGAACTGAGCGGCTCACATCCACGGAGAACCGGCGGAACACTTGAAGGCGCCGGTTCGGTTTCTCCGGTGCGTCTGACTGCAGCCCGACTGGCGAAAAGCGTCACCGGGCGTCAAGCTAGGCACGACACGAAGCAGGACTTCCGGTGTAGACTTTCAAAATAAAACATCGGTCCTGTGACGATTCAACATTTATTATTACTTGTTGCATATTATAATAAATATCGTCACTTGTTTTTAAGGAAAGTGAGTTTTTGGCAAAGGGAAGAATCTGTGGTGCAGAGGAAGCTCTGAACATGATTTTTGCTGGTGAATGGCTATAAAGTTTTATATTAATTAATAGGATTTCACAAGTTATACTTTAATAATAAGGTAATATGAATGAATTTGCATATCAATAAAGGCGGTTAATATATAGCTTCACTGAAATTTGCCATATCTCAGGTTTTAAAGAGTTGTCAAAACTCTTATTAGTATTTATTTTATTATTACTATATTGGAAATGACATTACAATACAAAACATGCAAAAAATCCAAAATTACGAAAAGAGGGAACTTCCTCCTAACCAATTTCATTTAACTGACATTAGTTTAATTTAACTCCAGGTAATGTAAGTTTAGAGTTTTCACTATGGAATGAAAGGACAATTTAATCCATGTTTAAAGTTGACTAAAGTCACAATAAAATGTTCGAAACATTTTCTTGAGTCACTTTATTCTTTTAATTTTACATAATCAACACACAATGTGTGCTAAGTGTCTTCCCAAAAAACTGACAAAATACTTTTCTTACTATTTTGTGAATAGAATACGTAGGATATTCCTGGTTTAGTTGTGAGCAGACAACATTTAAATGCTTTTATTTTAAAAACAAAATGTACCGTTTCCGGTATTACTTTATCTTTCTTTTTGTGACCTGGCATCTGAGGAAAAGCGAGACTCGTCTGCCTGGCACCTTTGTGAGGAGCTGGTCCACATAGATCCCGACCTCAGTGCTCCATCTACCGGACCAGGGACGGCAATGCACCTGCTGCCTTCACGGCCTCTGGGATTTATGGGATGCAACGTGACTGAGCTCAGCAAATAGCAGCTAAGCATTTAAATTATAATATACAATGGACATTAATAGACAAGACTTTATATGCACTACATTGCAGAAATGAACACTTTTTATAAACAACTATTACTTTAAACCTCAGACCCATTACGATTTTTTATCAATGAGAGCAAATTAAAAAAATATTTAATTAAGACATTTAAAGGAAGAAGCAGGTCCAGCTTTTTCAAGAGAAAAATGACAAACTGCAGATCTGAACAAATGGAAAAGAAAAAGATGTAGTAGCCTATGATATTTATTATACCACCGGCTCTGAAAATGGAGTATTGGGGTTAGGCTTAGGTCTAAATAACGGGAATCATTTATTTTTGTGTCACAAATAATGTTTGGCAAGATAAGAAAGTCAAAACAAATTTAAAATGAGAGTTTTGAGAAGCATTCATCAGGTCTCTCAGAAAGTACATTTTGTGTTCATGTCAGTCTCTTTTTTTTTTTTACAAAAATCACAATTTAGAATTTAAAATCACAAAAGATGTGGATACAATGATATGTATGAATGTTTTAGTCATACCTATTTCTATAATAAAACTAATCTAAGAGGAAAAAAACTGGCAATTTTTTTGTCAGATTATGGATCCTTGACCTGAAAAGAGGTTGTGAAGCTGGACAAACTCTCGATGTAAAATGTGTTAAATTTTAATTTCTTAGTCTAGTATCACTTACTGGTAACAGTCAGTATGGTAAACTGAAGATCAGCCTGCACAAATTCAAGGTGAACAGCATAAATGCAACTAAGACATTTTGCCAACTATGATTCCAAACTGCTGATTATTATTATATTCAATAAAACAGAAGGTCCAGGACATTTCATGCTCTGATTTTACTTTACTGCATGATCTTGAAAGAACATTGATGAAAACGCAGCTTCATGCTTTAGCAGCTGCTGGATTACTGTGTGCACCTTATTTTACAGAGATCTTTCACAGTGGCTGACAGAGGCAAAATGCTATGAAAATAGAAATGAAGCAAAACCAAAAGTGCACAGAAAAAAAAACAATGCAAAAAAAAGCTGCAAGAGAAAAATGCTGCAATGACAGAAAAGAAGAAGAAAACCCCCCAAAAAACACAAAACAACTGCAAGAGGAAAACACTTCACATTTGCACCCAGCTTGTTACATCTGACCACCTGATATCAAGTGTCAATATGAGTGAAAACTATAGTTAAATTAAATTACACCATGCAAACATTTGTTACGTAACTACACTGCTCTCTTATGATATTGTAAAAGATGAAGGGAATTTTCACTCTCCTATTTGTGTTTTTTTTTTAATATTTGCAGCATTTTTCTTTTGCATTTGTTCGGTGTGTTTCTAGGCCTTTGCTTCTACTTCATTTCTGTGATTTCAGCATTTGTCTCCTGCAGTGTTGTGCATTTCTTTTGTATGTTTGTGTGCTTTTGATTTTGCATCACTTCTTTCTTTGCAGCATTTTGCATTTGGCCCCCGTCAGCCACCGTAGAAAACACCTCTTGATGAGTGTAGACTCTGATGCATTCCAGATTTGCTCTTGATATAATGTGAGTTTCTGCAGGGGTCTCCTCTTTTCTTCCTCTGTATATAATCATAAATTGTGTGTGTATGTGTGTGTGTGTGTGTGTGTGAGAGAGAGAATGTGTATTTTTGATTCCAGCCATTATATTAATATCCTAGGTTAAATTCATACATAAAACATACACATGGGGGCTTTAAATTGTCAAAGAAAAAGAAAAGAAAAACACACTTTTCCATAACTCTATCTTCGTTGAAAAGTAAATTGACTTTGTGAGTGTAATGACAATTTTCCAGTCTCCAACTCAACCAACGTCCTTGTCATTACTACACAGGTGAGCGTGGAGAGATCGTAGATTTGATTTTCCAGTCGATGGTGTAGTTGAGTGTTCTGTTCATTGATGCATTTGTAGAAAAAAAAGAACATGAACTTATCAGTTTCTAATTCCACAGGCTGTCATGTGCCTTTTCATTTTTATTTTTACTTATATGTCACTTGCACCTCAACATATACAAGTCTGTGCATTTAAAGACGGCACCAAGTGTCAGAAATACTAATTCAAGATATTTCTAAAGAAAATGACATGGCATGGCAACAATAAACCACCTCTAATGAGTTCATCTGTTTTTGTGTTTTTTTGGTGGGGGGTAACTAATGTGCAGCTCCAGCGATAGAAAGCCAACAGACGGGCGTCTTCAGGCGGCTGCTGGGCAGCGTCCTGCCGCGTCCTGCAGCACTGCCGTCTGGTCGCCACTAATCAGAGTCACCCTGCCTGCAGCACACCGCTGTCTGCTCATGTGGTTAGCAAATTCTGCAAAGGGGCCAGCGAGTTTGTCCACGCAGAGAGGAGCGGAGGCCTCGGCTCCAGCAGAGAAACAGGCTCGTATCTGTGTGTCACCTGGTTGACTCACAGCGAGGCAGATGCCAACGTCCCATTCTTCTCCACCACATTTCTCAGCCATTGTCGGACG
>JAYKQN010000009.1:1422500-1475000 GCA_036785175.1 Eupleurogrammus muticus | reverse complement strand
GGAATTGTGCTACGTTGGCCATTGTCCAGGCTCCAAATAATTGTGAATAATGTGTAATATACAAAATGCATGCACATACGCAGACATGCATGTATGCAAAAACGTATAAATTCATTCCTCAGGTTAGTTGTAGTGGACTCTATCAAACGCCTTAAAACCCGTACACAGCCCTCCCCTATCATTAGCAGGTAACATCAAGGATGTTAACATTAAATGTTCCGTCCTCCCGTATTTTTAGTGTGAACAGTACGTACCGAAGCATGAATGAAGCTCTTATAAACACTGACCTCCCATAACCGGTTGGAGCAGCTCGTGGGGAAGAAACCTTGTTAAATCGAACGATCTGTTATAAAAGTGAGCTCCACTCGGCGGTGACGCAAATTAAGTGCCATGAGGATCATTTACACAAACTAACAAGTTTAATTCTGGCCTTCACACATTGTGATTCGCGTGGGATTGTGAGTCATCCCCAAACGCTCGTCTGTACATGGATGAAAAAAGCTGCACACGAATGCAGATTTTCCCCTCCGTTAAATTAAACGGTTATGACAGAAGAAGAATCCATAATACAACGCAGAGGTGATAACGTGCTAAATCTTGCTTCCTCATGCCATGTAATGCTGATGTCAGTGTTACTGTGAAACAAGAGCGCTTATGAATAATTCAATTGCAGTTAAAAAAAAATGACCAATAATATTTTTCTGTTTTTTCTGTCTCTATTCCCCCTCTCCTCTTTTTCTAGGATTGACAAATCCACCTTATCTGCACTAAAAGCCCGGTAAGTCGACCTTTAATACCCCAGTTAGAGCATTCTCCCTGTTTCTGAATTTACTGAATCCATCTCGGTTTCAGTTAAGTGTCTCAGTGTTATGTCAAATTATGGAGGAAATTCATAGAAAGCATCTCACTTCACAAACAACTGGCTTTTAGGACCTCACTATTCTCTCAATAATCACCTCTGGCCCTGTAGAGGTGTGTGGTCATGTGTTTATACCTCTATTTTCTACTTTTCTCATCGTCCTGGGGGGCGTCCAGGATGTTTTCATGTGTGTGCAGGGTGTCGAGTGCGCTGTCTGGTCACTGTTTGCATATCGTGAAGAAGCAATAATGAGGTGTGGGTGTTTGCGTCTGTGCTTTAGAATTCAAGTGCTGTTGTGCATGAAATTATTTTAAGAGTCGCTTTCATTTCTCTTGTCAGCAACCGAGAAATCCTGCATACTCCTACCTTTTAAAAGCTATTTTCACCTGGATCTGCCCATTTTCCATTACGCTGATTGATCTTGACTTGAAAAACCCCAAACAATCAATCCGCTGTAGAGCTGAAGAGGTTTTTACTTGAGCAGAACACAAATACGGGCGTCTGGAAATCGATACGGCTCGCTCTGCACTCAAAGCATGCTTCTTTTTCCTTAAACTCAAACGACTATTACCTTTATCTGTGAGTTTTGAGTATCTGCTTCCTCCCTCTGTACCTGCCTGCATGCACCACTGTGTGAACGTCATCGCACGTCCTTCCCAGGCATCTAAACTCTGCAGGGAGTTGGTCAGATGTGATTAAGCCTGTGTTGTGTTAATACAAAGCAGATTGCTGCTCTTCACAATATATTCCCTGGATGTTTGTCCTGAGTAGTTTGTTCATTTCCCTTCATGCCTTAAATAAGATTAAATTATACTGAGATCCATTACAAGGTGTCACACTGGTCAGTTCAGGCCCTATGATTTATCAGTCAAACACACTTTGGTACACTGTGAAAGCTGAAATCCTAACAGGTAAAAATGTATTGTTATTTATACAATTAATCTAGAATTGAATAGAATTATCTTAGTTCACTGACAGATTAAAAAAATAATTCTACTAATACAAACAACAAGCTAGATATCAGTATTTACAGTGTAGGTCTGTGGCTCTAAATCGTAAGCATGATTGTGAAGGACAGTTTTTCCCACAGGGAACTTTATTATGTAATAATTCTATGTTCCGTCGCTGAGGGCTAGTTTACGATATATCGCTTTTTGACGGTTGGATTTCCCTCCCAACACGTGACCCGTCGTAGCCGCTCTGTGCTCCACGCCGTCCCGTCTCACTCCACATCCACCGCGCCGCTCGGTCTCCGTCCGCGGTTCGGAAACAGGACCTGACGGCGTCCGCCAGCTCGTTGCCGGTTTTCCTCGACGGATCATAGCGGAAAACCCATAATTTGGTTTGGAGCTGTGCATAACCCCGATTTGGCCAAATTAATTCTGGATGGGATGTTCTGTGGGGATATTGTGTGTGTGTGTGTGTGTGTGTGTGTGTGTGTGTGTGTGTGTGTGTGAGGAGCTTCTCTTTGTTGAAACAAGCCAATGGCAACCCCCCTCCTAATGGAGGTTGCTGTAGTGATGAGCGGTGAAGGGTTTCTGAGTGTGTGTGTGTGTGTGTGTGTGTGTGTGTCCAAGCACACACGCTCCCTGCACCAGAACACTTTCTGTCCTTGTGTTCTGAGGTTATCTTCTTTATAGATCTACATCTCACACCTGCGGCCTTTGTGGTTGTCCATAATCGCCATTTTGGCACCACCTGTTGAATGTTGATTTTGTCAACAGATTCACGCAAAAAATTGACATTTAGCGACTTTCATTTCCCTCACTCTGGTCATCAATTTTCTAATGTTGTGCATGGACTGTTTAATGATACTTCAGCAGGTGTAGAATAGATAAAGTATTTAGTGTCAGGGCCTTATCCTGAATGAACCAATGTGGATGATAACATCATCATAGTTTAGCATTTAGAGCATTTTAGCATGTTTTTGTGAGCTACATAATTTCATATGACTTAACAAAAGTCTTATTTCTTTACCAGATAAATAAACTTATTTTTTTGACATTATTGAGTCTCTGAATATGAATGTAGTTGAGACGCATGACTCAAATGCTCCAAAGGTCACAATGATAGGACGCGGACGCAGGCAGCTGTGTTTCAGGCATGAAGCCATCAGCCCATTTAACACACACACACACATGTACACACACACACACACACACACACACATGTACACACACACACACACACACACGCGCACACACACACAGGCACATCCAGTGTCTCTCCTCAGCCAGGTGCCATTAGTCCGTCTGCTCTGGAGTGGCTCTGAATATGAATGAGTGAGTCGTGACTCCTGTTCGCGGAGCTGCTCAGCACACACACACCCTGGAGGACCAACCTGTGTGTGTGTGTGTGTGTGCCTTTGTTATAGGTGTTTGGGTGTAAGGAGAAGCCGAGGCGTCAGTCTGCAGCGTAGGAAGGACACCTTTGTCTGATCTATATAATGATCCTGCAGAAATACAATGTGGATGATGCATACAGCTTTTAATCAGTTTTTATATAAAAAAATTAATTAAATGTGTTCTATTAACATGTGTAACATGTATGTATGCAATGCAACTTACTCGGTTTTTAAAGCCCACTTTCTTTGCATTCGCCATTAACGTTTAGTTTGTTTTAACTTTTCTGCAAAGCTTCAGTAAATAAACAGGTGGCTCATTTGCTGCAAATCAGTCTGCAAGCAGGAATACACAGGAGAAGAAAGCCGCAAGGCGGAAAGAGAAGAGAGAGGTGGAAAGACCAGCGGGACAAAATAAGGGATGAATGGTTCACTTCAGCGTTTGTGGCTGCAGGGCAGCAGGTGCGAGCGTTTTTATTTTGCTCCATTTTACAGTCTGTTTTTTTTTGTTTTATTCCCGTCTCTCTCGCTCTTCCTCTTTGTCTCACTTGATCTCCAACTTTCTCTCCCTGCTCTGTCATTACCCCCCCCCGTCGCCTCTGCTCACGGTTTCCACAAAGAGATCAGCTTCGCCTTCATGGTACACACAAAACCTCATTAATAACTGCATAATCAGACCTGTTTGTGTGTGTGTGTGTGTGTGTGTGTGTGTGTGTTTGAGCAAACACATGCATCCGTTTTGTCTTGAAGTGGTGGTGAGGGTGAGTGACTATCATAAGTGGAGGATAGAGAGGACAGACCGCAGCAGAGAGGAGAGGTTGCACCTGATCAGCGTCTTAATACCGTGTGATGATGCCCCGCAAGCTGTGGTGAGTGACCGCCGTCCCACGTACCCGCGCACCTGCCACTGCGCCGTGTGACATGTTATTTTAGCCTTATAGTCTTATTTTTATTGCATCGGTTTCACTTTGTTCCATAAAACCTGTGATTGATTCGTAGACTAATTGCAAATTGAGGCGCTCGTTATGTCACGTCTACGTTGTCACCCTGGGTTACGAGGATCATTTCAGGATAATCTCCACAAAATATTTCCTCTACAATATATGTATACATATATATATATATATATATATATATATATACTTCAAAGTTATTCAGATGTAGATTTGTTTTATTCGTTGTTATTTTTATTTATTTTGAGTACATTTGGGAGCACAGAATCTTGCAGCATGTGTTACAAGAAATCTTATGACAAGTGTTGTACCACATTTAAAGACATGTTATATGTCTACACTGACATTATTCTTTATTGAATGCACACTTTTAAAACAAGATTCCATGTACAGTATTTATACAAGAAATTAAGTAGCCGCTATAACTAAACCTATATTCCATAAGATGTTAAAGAAGAGAGATAGAGCTATCAAACTGAAAATGAATCACTCTTTGAATAGTTTTGAGGCATTTTGAGATTTAAAAAATTGAGCTTTTTGAATATTTGTATATATGTATATATGTGCTGTTTGTTTTTTGGGTCCTTTTATTATAGAAACAAGATTTCAGGTTCAATCTTTGACTTTTTGGAAACATTGAAAATGAAGTGTTGATAAAAACATTCATACGGTGCAGCCAATCTACAATATATATATATAGAGAAGTGATAATTATTTCTATATTTACATTTTAGGATAGGGTGAACTTTGTGTTCGTATTGGTACGTGTTGTTGTGAGGCTGGACGGAGCATGTCAGGATGCGTGATGAGCTTCTCGTCCTCTGAGAGCAGCACGACGGTCACCCAGCATCAGTCTGAATGATGAACCAGTTTGTGTCTGCAGGGGACGCTGTCAGCGTGCGCCGCCTGTTTTCCCTGTAAGAGCTGCTGGTTTCCACTGTGCCACCGCTTCATGTCTTCATATATACAAATGCAAAAGTGCTCACTCCCTTTTCTCATATTTGCAACTTGCTTGATTCTCAATCTGAACCCACTGTCTGCCTGCGGTTTCCCTGCACACGCGTGTGTCTCCGCGCGATCGAGACTGCTGCTAATTAGTCATTGACACGTGTCAGACGTTATTATCATTTCCATCCTCCTCAGCCCGTCCTCTGTAGTATTCCTCTGATCCAGCGTCGCACAGCGTCACCTGTGGCCTCCTCTGCTCTGCTTTTCAAGAATTAGTCTTAAAATCCTTTTTACTGGACTGCAGCCCTGCCCCTATTTATTCCCTTTCAAGTATATAGCAAGACCCAGTTTTTCAGTTTTCCTGATAAAGGATAATAAATATGGAATCTACAGCCACAAAGTTTATTTAAGTGAACCTGGTGTTAAATCTCTGACATGTGAGTTGACTCCAGTGTCAGATTCAATATATGTGGCTGCATAGATCAGTTATTTGTCTATAAAGTCATAGAAATGAATCTGTGGATCTTTACAGAACAAGAACATGTTATGTAAGATGGCTAAAGGGAGATTATAAAGGACTATAATAAATAATCGCACACATTTACTTAAATCTAAATTAAATACAAATTATTATATAATAATTATTAACCTATCATCTTATTATATCGATGATACATTGATACTGTAACAGTAACATTTTTTTATTTTTACCAGGTTAGGCAGGGATGTAACTTATAGTGATATAAGCTCCTAAATGGGTTCTTTCAGGGACTGATATAATAAAAAGGGCCTTTCAGAAGAAGTAGAGGAGAGTGGTAAGAGGAGATACCTTCAAGTAATGTTGTTGTTTAGCCTCTTTTTTTGGGGGGGGGTGGGGGCAGGTAATGTGAGCATATGTCTGGCAGCATCATGGAAAAGAGCTGCTGCTATATCTGGCCACTGGCATTTACGCTATCACCCCTCCGCTCCCTCCATATTGCACGGAGCGACGGTGAGATGTGGCCGGGAGCAAACACGGCGCCGAACGTGTGCCCCGCCGTATTTACTCTAGGTGATGGCTTATTAAAAGCCAGCGGCCCGGCCCTACAGCAGCACTGATTAGCGGCAGGGCGGCTGTATTCGGCCGTAGTGAGCTGTCAGCTTTATTGTGCAGATCTGAAGCAACTGTTGATGCAGTGTACACAGTTCCAGACTGGTCCCCTGCAGCCTGCAGGCAGCAGTGCAGGGGAACTATGCTCTAAGGGTCACATGCTCAGGGCTCAGTTTGACCACAATCGAAACTATGTGGAATTATTCACTCCTCATACTGCAGTTTCAGTTTCCTTTTTTTTTTCTGTTTGCTTGCTGTAACAATGCGACATTACAGTAAGAGCCTTTGTTTGCCTCCGACACCGCGTGACTGCATGCACGGGCGAGAAAAAGGTAGAGAAACTGAGATAATTGTAGAAGTTCGATGTGGGAAGTGGTAAAACTCCACCCTTCCTCAAGAACTCGGAGGAGGATGTTGCACTTCCTTTACTCTCCCACGTTAGAATCAGGCAACGTTAAGCTTCGGTATTTTATTATTGTTTGATTACACGTTAAAATGAATGTTACTTGTAATCTCTAAAATTAAAACATGTCACAGCATTGTAACTATTCATGTGGGTAGACCTACATATCATTCTCTAAATCAGCATATCCTCAGTTAAATGAGATAAAAATCCCCTTTCTGTTCATAGATTTACTCACTGCTTTGTTTTCTGTGCACAAACATATAATTTAGTCGTTGAATGCAGCAGCAGAGGCTGCACATGTCCAGCTGTTCCAGCCGTGGCCAGCAGAGGACGCCGTCGCCGTGTGTTTGTGTCGAGGCGACTCTGCTGAGGTGAAGCGACGTGGTCACCAGGGGGAAGCGTTTCTCTGTTTTCAGCCTGAATCTGTGCATCTCCCACCTGTTAACACGTCTACCTGTTGAAGCTCTGCACGGATCTATTCACTCCTGTTTTCAATTCTACTTAAACCAATAGAAAAGAAACGAAAGATGATCTACTTAAAATGACACATAAAGGACAATTAGAAGATTTTTTTTCAATTGTACTTCTTCTTATTATTAATAAAAAGTAATTTTACGACACGTGACCATGCATGATAAAACAGTCACACATCCTCCGACAAACAGCAGGTTAGTTTGTATAGATTACCACTGCAAGGCCAGCGCTCTGTGTGTGTGTGTGTGTGTGTGTGTGTGTGTGTGTGTGTGTTTTTCAGCCTCACTGTACATAGCAGCCTATAGGGAGCCAAGGCTGTTGCCATGGCAGCAAGAATTGATGATCACCTAAGGGATGGTCCAGTATGGCTCATTACCATGGCGATGGGCCCCGGTTGGCTCGCCTCGCCGCCAGACTCCCTCGCGGCCACATCAAAACATGACCGCTGGAAGGAGAACGTCGTCTCCGCGGTGGGAACGGTTCGTTTACCCGTCATGGAGTCAGATAGTGTGTGTGTGTGTGTGTGTGTGTGCGTGTGTGTGTGTGTCCAAAAGGAACACTTAGGGCCGCGTTATGGGGACATGACACCTGCAGGACGGAGGATGTGTGTGTGTGTGTGTGTGTGTGTGTGTGTGTGTGTGTGTGTGTGTGTGTGTGTGTGTGTGTGTGTGTGTGTGTGTGTGTGTGTGTGTGTGTGTGTGTGTGTGTGTGTGTGTGTTCGTGTGTGTGTGTGTGTGTGTGTGTGTGTGTGTGTGTGTGTGTGTGTGTGATGACCCACGACTCTGCACTGACTGCAGGGCTTTAGATTTCTTTCATGCCCATGCACGCTTTCATGATTAGATTTTATTAAAATAGATGCCCTTCTACTACACGAGGTTGAATTTAATAAATTGTTGAGGTGTATTAGAGCAGCAGACTTTATATATATATATATATATATATATATAGTCACATGACAAGGTAACAATCTCATCTCTTTACCATATAAAAGGAAGCAGGACGTGTTTAGTTCATTCTAGCGCTAAAGGCGTAAGGATAAATGATAAATGTAAAGCATCTTCCCCAACGTCCCAAACTTTCCTGTCAAACCTGGCAACACACTGAGGAAGCTCCTCTGATTTGCTCTGTGAATACCTGCTGTTGGTCAATAAACAGCTCCGACGCTACAGGAACTGACCCTGACCTCAGAGAGAGGGACGCACGCTGCAAAAAATACAACACTTAGTCAAGCATTGTGTAGAATGATCCTATTCCACCTGCAGATAATTTACTGATTTGGGTCAATTTGGTCTTTTTTTTTTAGGTAAACAAGACTAACACTACATATACAGTAAATTATCTGACAGTGGAATAAGATGCATCTACTCAACACTGGACTCACTGATATTTCCACCTGTTTAGATTGGACTGCATGCTGTTGTTGGTGTGTACTTTTATAGGTTTAGGTTTCTTTTTTTGGGCTCCTGAACTCAGCAGTCGACAGATGTCACTGAGCCGGTGGAGGCGAAACCTCATTAACTACTAACTTGCCCATTTTTCTTCCTTTTCTCCCTGCGTGTGCTCTGCTTCGCTTCTTAAGTGAGACTCTTGTTACTCTAAAATCCCCCGGACAACCAGCTGCCTCTTTGCTGTTGACAAATATTTACTCCTTGCCGTCTCCCTGATGCTACGCACACACACACACACACACACACACACACACACACACACACACACACACTCACACACACAGAATAGCTGATAAGCGCGCCATCTGGTCTGAGTGCTGGCTGTTAGGGGCTCATAAAACAGACCCTCACCTATTTAGAGGCATCGGGCTCCCTGAGCGGCGGCCATTGGAGAACGTGCAAACAGCAAATGTTCACTTTTGCACACACACACACACACACACACCCGCCCACATGCTCGTCCATATATGAGGAGGTGAGGAGGACGCATGCATCCATGTTCCGTGGGTTCCTGCATCTCCACCACCCTCGCTTTGAGGATAAAGATACACACATTTTTTTATTCAAAGCTTGAGGTGTTTAAAGTGACATTATTGGCTGTCCAATATGATTATTTATATTCAACTGCGTAAAATGTAGAAAAACAGCTTCTTTTTTTAATACTGAAAGGGCTAATTATGATGGAAATGATTTCAGATAATCCAAATATAATCTGACGTTTAGAGGCGGTTGGTCATCGACAGCTGTAACATCACAGTGTGATGAAGAAGTATTATGGAATATCAAAAATCAATTACTTTCTTCATGCTATTACTAACACTTGATGCAAAAAAAAGCCTGCTCCATTGTGTGTGTGTGTGTGTGTGTGTGTGTGTGTCCTCCATCTCTTTTTATGTCTCTGGCGTTCTTTGCCAAAACTAGCTAGGCCTGGCACTGTTGCCCTTGGAAACCAAGTAAGAAGATGCTGCGTTTTATTCTCTGTTTTTTTGAACGCCAAAAAAAAACACTCGACATAAGCTGGCGGCAAATTGCAGCTCGTCTCCTCGGCATCCGAAAGAACAGGAGGTGATGCTGTGTGTGTGTGTGTGTGTGTGTGTGTGTGTGTGGGGGGGGGGGGGGGGCGACAAAAGAGAGGAGAAAAAGAGGGATCAAGGGTGAAGACAGAAACGACATGATGATGATAAACCCGTGGGGGGGGGCTGGACAAGCGGGTGTGAGAGGAAAAGAGAAATCAGATTCTCCTTTTCTTTTTGGTGGTGCTGCTGTCCTCCCCATGTGGCAGCTCCTCAGCTCCGAAAAGAAAAGGAAGAGTCAAGATGAGAGACATAAATAAGAATAAATGGGGTAGGGAGGGAGGGGGGGGGTTGAGAAAAATAAGCTGGGGGTTCAGAGAAAAGAGACAACGATGGCAGAGGGAGGAACAGGAGGTTCCAGAAGAAAATCCCTCGTTTTATGGCTGTTGTAAAGTTTGACCTCCGTGGGCAGACGCGTGTTGGTGAGAGGCGGCGGCGGCGGCACGGCTGTTACCTTCTCCGTGACCCCCCGCCGGGTCGCGCTCTAACGTCCGCGTGAAAAGCTGTTGGCAGATGGCGAGGCGCTCCAAGTCACTGATGTTCTCGGCCGTTCTTTGATTGAGCGGCCATTTCCCAGATTTCTGACGAACTATCCTTTATTTGTCTTTCACCTCGGCCATCTGCCATTTAGTCTGCTTCTCCTCCTCATCAGCTCCGTGTTTTATGTACACACAAACGCACACACACACACACACACGGATCCCTCATTTGCTATACAGAGTCAGGGGACGAGGTCTCGCTCCGGCAGAGCTGAGCTCAAACCCAATTTTCTTTCAAAGGAATAATTTATCTGCGTACAAGAACCCCTCAGCTCCGGCCTCGGCTCGTCCTTGGCCGTTTGCCCCCTCCCCCCCCTGCACGTTGACGCCAACGCATAAAGCGGTTACGGCCCGCGCTGATAGATCATTCGCCCTGGTCACCGCGAAATCCAATCATATGCCGCAGAAGATGGAAATCTGAAGTGAGACACGCACGCGTCATTGTGCTGCAGCGGGAGCGGTTTACGCTAAACGATTGATAGGAAATGTAATATAATTGACTGTTTGCAAAAAGGGCCTGCCCCCTTAATCACTGACTTCCATTCTTCGTCAATGGCAGACGTGTCAATCAAGTTCTTATTCACTTCTGAGAGCATTTCCTCTCTATTTATAACCCGACAAAAGCAGCTTCTGGTTCGTCCGTATCGCTCATCAATTATATTACAATGGCAACAGGTTCATGAGTTGTAGCTCGCTTCCTGCTTAACTTTAAAATCGATCAGCTGGCTAAGGCATGTTTCTTAACATTAGGAGAAATGCTTTTCATGTTGCATTTTGTCTTAAAAAGCTGTTTTTTGTATGCACATAAAATATGCATACACTTGCAAATACAGAGTTGGAGCTTAAGATGTGGTGCTCAAAATATTCATTAAGAAGAGTGCAAACATTTCTAATTTTATATTTTATTAGAAAGTGGATTCAAAAAAATTAATTTTTTACCGTATAACTAAGTATATAGAGGAAAGGTAAATATTTTTCTTAACTTTTAACTTAATCTCCTTTATACTATTACCAATGTAACGTTGCATGAGTAGAGATCTTAAAGCTACAGGTTTTCAGATCACAATCTCAGCCTAATGTAGCGCCGCTTTATACAAAAGCATGAGACCCTGCATCAGTGTTTAACTCTAAGGTGTGGTGAAGGGCATTATGCATGTCAGGCATGTATTCAAACGTCTTATTGTTTCCGTCTGAATTCAGCACCAGAGAAGTCCTTACTGGTTTACTGGCAGGATGCAGGGCTGCAACTTTATGTGATATCTTGCTGGTTGCATCGCATTAGTCGGCACGTGT
Organism: Eupleurogrammus muticus; assembly: GCA_036785175.1. Lineage (NCBI taxonomy): Eukaryota > Metazoa > Chordata > Actinopteri > Scombriformes > Trichiuridae > Eupleurogrammus > Eupleurogrammus muticus. The sequence continues at coordinate 1,463,576 of JAYKQN010000009.1, read as the reverse complement.
TCTACTGGGAGACACACTGTGCAGATAATGTGCAGGGATAATATTGATCTTTTTCACTCCTGAGTGACCTGGAGGAGCCAGAGCTCTCGGTGGCTAAGACCTCTCCAATTAGCTGTGAAGTGTTGTAACAGGCGCACAAAGGAAACGGATGACGGCGTCAGGGATGTAGATCCAGTCCGGCGACTCGCAACGTCCTGGACATGGATTCTGTCGGCCAGCTGAGACAATACAAATAAGCTTCTGTTGATTAAAAGAACAGGACAAAGGCCAACGCGGTATAAAGGGGATGACAGTGGTGTTAAAGGACAAGGAGCCTGGATAGTTTAGGTTATCGAATACCTGTCTTTACTTACTTACTTTAACCATCTTCTCATAAAATACCAAATTAGAAATGTCATACATAAAGATTCCCATTCTGAGAATAATATTGCATGCATATTTACTCACATTTATTAAGATTCTTGGGGTATTGAGCTATTTTCTCCTAATTTAAGTGTATTCGTATCTAAGATCCTCACTTTTCGATATTTGTAGTGGACTCGTCTTAAAACCAACATTAAAAATAATATAATGCATTTTAATAATTATAGATCACATCATACTTTTCACTTATTTAACCTTATTTGCCAAAAAAAAGTTTTTTAGGTATTTCTATATATAAATAAACTTCCTTCGTATTTTCTTCCTATTAAAACAAATAAAACAGGTCTTGTTATCTTACTTGTACTAGAGCTAGCGCGAGTAAGTGTAGTGATATCATTATTATTTAATCGTATCATAATCATATCAACCAGTATCATTGCATCCACACATCGTGTAGCACCTTGTTTTGCCAATCAAGACGTGGTCCTGCTTGATAGAATGTGATCCAACATTAGACCAGAAGACGCCCGACGCTGCATCCACTTTCACGGTCAAATCTGATTTCTGCCAACGCTTTGTACCATATATGTGTGTGTGTGTGTGTGTGTGTGTGTGCATGTGTGTGTGTGTCTGAGTCAACATCCCGGTCAACCGAGCAAACTCAGAGAGCAGGAAATTGATTTGCCTCTCTGATGTACTGCATGACATCATGGCTCCAGAGGAAGGAGGAAGACGACGGAGTGATAAGAGACAGCGGGAGACATCGACTCGTATGAAGACCAACGGCCGAAGAGAAATCAGGGGAGGGTAATTAAAAACAAGCGGCTCAGTGTTTCTGCACATAAAAACATCATTTTTTTTGGCAGTGAAACATTTATAGGAGCTTTTAAACCTTTTTATACGTCATAAATCCATTTACAGTGATTTACAGGCCAGTGACAAATCACATTTGGCCAGATGAGAAAGTCCAAAACTTTTTTTTAAATAAAGTTTTAAGGAGCATTCATCAGGTCTCTCAATATGTGCATTTGGGTTCATGTTGGTTTCTTGTCATTTAAGTCCATTTGTATCATTCTTTTTTCTAATATATAAAAATCATGATTTTGTGTGTTTATTTTGACAAGGAAGGGTGCAGAATGGGTTAGAATAAAAACCTTTTTAAGAGAGGTAAACTATCCGGTACCAAACTAAGTTTTTAGGGTTACACCACATGACATTTTTGGAATTGTCCCTTACACTGATTCGGCTAAAAAAATAAAACAAAACAAAACAAAACAGAGAAAGACAAAATTATAGTATATGCATTGCCAATTTTGCAGGTGCCATTTATGTGTGAGTTGCTATTTGAAAGCAAGACTCGTATATCGCTCAAAGCCATTTTGACAACGCGTCACAGGCAGAGATAAATAATAGCCTGGAGTGTGTGGAAGTAATTGTCTGATGACATTTTTGCGGTGAAATGACGGGAGGCCAGTCAAGGCCGTGCGCCTGCTTTTTAACAAAAGGACTGTCTGAGATTTAACGCTGCAATCAGTGCACACAAAAGGAGCAGATAGCCTTATATTTCCCATTCATCATCGCCGCGCATCACACGTCTCTTTTCTCTGCTCCAACTCTCAACATTCTCCCAACTATCCGCTGTTTGTCTCATTTCACACACTCACTCTCACTTTTCCTTTATTTTTACGATTATTATCTTTTGATTTCTTTTAACTATCTTATTTTTTTATACTTGCATCATCATCTGAAAAAGAGCCATCCTCCCAGCTGTGTGCAGGGGGCACGCCTCTCCTCTCCCATGATGCATGCTGGGATAGGCTCCGGCCTGCAAGACCCTCAGCGTGATAGGACAAGCGGCCTATAAAATGGATGGAGAACAGGATGAATGGAAACACGTCCTTCTCCTGCTCCCTATACCTTAACTGCATTTCCCTCCTCTCTGAGTTTTATCTGAATAGACAGGTGCATGCTGCTGCAGCTGCTGATCCACTTAAGTCAAATCAGTGGTTTTCCAGGAAGAGGCGGGTGACTGCGTGATGAGGTGTGGGGTTCAGGGTCAATTGGACATTGATTTCTTTTTCTTTTTCTCAGACAAATAACAACAGCAACAAAAAAACAACTTCCCTTTAAAGCAAAAGCAGATGAAATAACCCAATAGTGCAGTTTGGACGGGAGGGTTTCTAACATGTGTGACTGACCACTGTATTTATAGATTCTGGTGCATTTCATTTCATTGGCATAACACGTGGATTAAAGGATAAGACCTTTTTTTTATTTGTGCCCTTAATTCGTGTTATTTTCACATTTGTTGATCTGCTGGAGATTTTGTGTTTCTAAGACCTCATGAAACAGCTTCCTATTGACAAAGTGATGCAGACCAGAACATAGGTTGTTCATCATTTATTGATTATGGTACAGTAGCACTAAGAACTTGTAGGTGTGTGTCATGCATTGTCAGTTTTTAGTGTTTTATTAATTTTAGCTGCTAGCTTTGCAAGGAAGATGGCTGCCATCACATCAGGTTCCCTCTCTTATCAAATGGAAGAAGGTGTTATCCAGGTGTTGTACCAGCTAAGGTAACTAGACAATCAATGGAGCTGATCAATAAATACTTATTAAAATTAATAAAACCTGGAAACAAGTAAAACCTGCTGATTAAATGGTGTTTATTGGTAAAATAAATGCAGGACTGTAGTCCATAAGGTTCAGTCTGGGTCAGCACTGACTTTTCCATCAAACTGTGTTAATGCTCATAGCTGTGGTGCTGCCTTCCTCCATGCTCCTGGCTGCTGCTCTGTGTTTTATGATGTATTTGTTAGTGTGACAGGTATTTTTCTTACAGTAATATATTATTATCTGCAGTAATTATATAATTTACTATACAATGTGTATGTATGTTATATAATATGTGTATATCTCACTTGTACATAATATACCACAACTGTTTAAATTATTACTAGTTAGATTATATCTGCATTTCAATTCTTTCTGCTGGTGACATATGCAATGATAATAAAGTTGAATCTAATCTGAATCTAATCCTAAAGTTCAGTCTGGGTCAGTACTGACTTTTCCATCAAACTGTGTTAATGCTCATAGCTGTGGTGCTGCCTTCCTCCATGCTCCTGGCTGTTGCTCTGTGTTTTATGACGTATTTGTTAGTGTGACAGGTATGACAGCTGCTGCCAGATCAGCTGGTTTTCAGCTACATGTTAAGGTCTGCTTATTGGGAGTTTTACCTGGGTTTTTAACCTGGAAGGATCTAATGGAATCTGACTCACTCTGGAACTAAGTTCTACTATGAGAGAGCAACATTCAACAAAACACAGAATGTTCAAATTGATGATGAAGGATTTACTGAAATTAATTGAAAAATCTTAAAACTACAACCCAGATGTTTTGAAACATGACACACACCTACAAGTTCTTAGTGCTACTGTACCATAATCAATAAATGATGAACAACCTATGTTCTGGTCTGCATCACTTTGTCCATAGGAAGCTGTTTCATGATGTCTTTAAACACTAAATCTTCAGCAGATCAACACATGTGAAAATAACACCTTGGGTGAGTAGAACATCACGTTGTGTTGGGGGACCTGATTGGAAAAATAGTCTCATCCTTTAATTGGGATCTTTAACTTGGTCCTGATGCTGACTGTATCCAGCTGTGGCGTGGTGCGTGCTGCCTGTCTGGGTCGTCTGTGTTGCAGCCTATCAGGAGACCAGACGCCAACAGCCCCACTGATGGCCCATCCATCAGCCACCACTTTGGAGAGCAGTTCGTAATAGCTGTCTGGGCTGTCACGCTGTGTGTGTGTGTGTGTGTGTAGGTGTGTGTGTGTGACCCTTGAAAACAGCCAGTTCTCCTCTGCACCTCCGTTCTGCTCTAAATCTCACAGGACTCCTCACTGGTCCTGCTGGTACTTTTTCACACATGATGCTCCCACACACACACACACACACACACACACACACACACACACACACACACACACACACACACACAGTGGATGTGTGTACTGTACTGCGTGTTTGTCTGTGTTTCCTATCATTACCGCTATCAATCAGGGCCGTCAGCGCTCCAGGTGATCTCGCCGTCATGTCTGTGTAAGTTAATTTTGATTTCAGACGATGTGTCTCCGTTCTCTCGGCTTGTTTATAACGCCGCGGTTCACCGGCTCACGTGCCTCTTGGAATATTTGCTAAATATTCCCTCGAGTCAAAACATTCGCCGCATTCGTAAACGCTCGGTTCAGGGGAAGAAATCATGAGACGGTTTGCTGCGTTAATACAAACAAGAGCCAACCCGTCCGATTCAGGTGCTGCAATATTAATGAGTCACCTCGCTTGAGGCATTCAAGCTCGAATTAAAGTAATAGCGCAGTCATTTCCCATAAATAACCTTTGCAACACTCTAGTTCCCCTTAGAAATGTGACTGCTGTGATCAATCATCCTTTGTTGATTACGGATTTCACAGTTTTTGCTTGAAAACACCCAGCAGACAGCAGCAGAAGTGATTAAAAAAGAAGACAAGCAAATTTAATAAAATATTAATATTAGGAAGAGGAATGACAGACAAGATGACGAAATGAGAAATTTGAAGGACGGGTTGGGTCACAACCCTTAAAAGGCTTCCTGCAAATCGTTGGTATTATTGAAACCGGCCATTAAATAATCCTTAAATGAAATAACTTTCACTTTAAGTGATCAGGGACACAATCTGAAATGTGTTCAAATGTTATAAATAAGTCAAATCAAGCCTAATTTACTATAATATTCCACCTTTGTTTTATCCAGTTGACCTACGATAAAAGTATTATAAGAAATAGACAGTAATGTACTTACAAATTCTGGTATCTGGGAAGAAAGGCACCCTCATATTAACAACTTTCATTGGGATCCTAGAGAGTTGGAAAAAAAATACAGAATCTGCCCCTTAATTAATAGGCGGCAGCAGATATTCTGACTTGACACAGCCGAAAAAAAACGCAAGTGTAAGAAATATCAGCGGTGGCAGCTCAGCGCGATGAGGTGGCCCAGCAGTCGTTACAAATGTCACTGATTGATTACACCAGCGCCTTTTTCCTGCCTTAATGTGTCGTAATGCCGGCAAATAAATAACTCTATAGGAGAGTCCCGGGATGAACTCAATGTCCCCTCCGAACTTTAAACGCCGGCACCGCCCCGCCAGAGCCGGGATCAGGTTCTGGTTCACTTTGGTTCAGCCTGGTGACTCAGGACCAGGTCAGGTGGTTCCAAAGAGTCCGGGCCGTATGAAGCACAGATTTAGGTTCAGTACAGAGTGAACCCGCCCGCGGCAGCTGAGTTCTAATGAGCTCATATTCTATCCATCACCTAATCTCACTGTGTGTGTGTGTGTGTGTGTGTGTGTATGTGTGTGTGTGTGTGTGTCTGCGTGTTGATTCCCTCTATCTCCTCCTACTCCATCTGTTGCCTCTTGACAAACACATGGTGTGTTGTTTGGCCGACTCAGCAAGGCCTCCAGCTCTCACACACACATACACACACACACACACACACATACACACACACACACTCCAGCAGCTCTGATGCATCATTATGTGCAGATTATAACCTCCATAGAATAGCAGCGCTGAAAAGTGTAAGAAGGCCTATAATGAGACGGTGAGTTATGCAGCTGGGAACAGGACTGTTTTGTCCTCTTGTGTAAAACATAATTATTCAGTAATATGTCATTTAGTGTTATCATATGAAAGGGCAAACCCCAGTAACGCTAGACGGGAGCGTGCACCGCAGCGCATGCACTCAAGGCTGTTAGCAGGTCTTACCCCCGTGTGTCATGAAATTGTGCCAGAGCATTAGCATCGTCCAGAGACGCGTTTGGGAGCAGAGCCAGGAGAAGTGAGGAGGACACAGAGGAGAAACACAGGCAGAGGCAGACATGTGAGTGAGCTGTCCGAGCACTGTTTCATACTTTGGGTTCAGGCTGCATACAGGGGGACACGTACTCATGTAGAGATGATCACTTTCACAATTCAACAATGCAAAGTTGCTTATGGAAGAGACTGGCATTACTCTGAGACAATAATAATGAGAAGTGCGTGCTGGAAGTGGAAGCTCTAGAGGATGAGTCACTTCAGGGTCGCAAACACACACACGGCACCACGCTGGCAGGAGTCCTGTTCACACAGGGAGCTGCTTTTTTTACCATGATATGCTGGTGACCTCAAAACTTTGGCTTGTTTGGAGCTTAATTTTCTGACATATAAAGTATTGGCTTACCTGCCTACGAATGCATATGAATTCAAGAATATATATATATATATATATATGTGTGTGTGTGTGTGTGTGTGTGTGTGTGTGTGTGTGTGTGTGTGTGTGTGTGTGTGTGTGTGTGTTATATATGTGTGTATATGTATATATGTATAGCAGCTCAAACATTACCCCATATGTGTATCCTCCACATGGAGATGGAGGAAGCTCAACAGGATGAGCTGCTAGTCCACTAGACTATATATATAGTATATATAGTCATAGTAATACAATACTAAGGTTATTACCAGTGTCCTGATACTCATATTTATTTTATTCTCATGAAACTCTTTAACTCATTTCTACTACTAGCACTTAATCTCTCATTTTAGGATTTACTTTCTATTGCCAGAAGTGTCTCCAGGAATCAGAGGAATCCTGTATGAGGACACATGTTTGTCTGTGTGTGTGTGTGTGTGTGCGTGTGTGAGTGCGTGTGTGTGAGAGATTGCTTTAATATGTGTGTTCATGACTTGTATAAAACCACTTTCACTGCCTCAGTACAGTATTGGAGTAATAACTCACTTCTGTCACCGGGGAGGAACACGCTGCACACTGCAGTAAACTTATCTTACAGTAATAATCCAACACCTTCCGCAGTTTGTTTTGCAGCTCTGCCGCCCGCTGGTGTGGTACAGCGGTGATTCATAAAGTTTTACGCTTGCCAAAAAAAAAAAACTGCTGTCAAGTAGACTGGGGAAAAATCCTCTATCACGCAAGTTACTGATTCATTTCATGTTCCCCGCAGAGGAAATGGCTAGTTAGCACGAGTGCCTCGAGCTGCCACAGATGGGCGGACAAATACGAGCGCCACCCAGAGACCCCTCAAATCTTATTAGCAGAAAAGCCAAGACACAGACAGCCTAATGAGCGGAGCAGGGATGGTGTGCTGAAAGGAAAATTACACGTCTCACACTGAACATCAGAGTTGTTCAGAGGTGCCTACTTTCCTATCCACCAGGCAAAGTTTATATATGCGTCATATATAATCTAAGGTAATAATATCACCTTAGAGGAGTCATCAGTGCTGACCAGGTGATGGAGAATTTAACCTGATGTGGTTTTACGATGTTCACTCACTGCACCTCGCCACAGCTCCAGAAATAACAGGTCGTTTTTAGGCTTATAAATATTAATGAGCCTTTTGTTGAAGTAGTGGGTGTGATGCTGGGGGCAGGCGGGCTCTGCTGGGGGCCGCTGCAGGCGGAGGGAGTCTCTGAATCCAGACTGTGCACCTTCCTCTGTTTTTCTGAATGTTTCATGCCTGGGACATTATTTTTTTTTCCTTATCTCGAGTTTTTAAAAAAATGATAGTGGCTATTTGCACACAGGCTAGAGTTGCTGCACTGCAAAAGAAATCAATGAAAAAATGGTGAAGTATATATATATATATATATGCATTTACCAACACCAGTTCTTATGGTGATAGCTGAGCAGTGCAAACAGCTTTATAAATCACGCGTGAGCGTTGTTATGAGATACAGTAATTCCTGTGTGGGCGTCCGTGGTCATTTGATAAATGAAGGCCGACTATATACACGTCTATGCTATATACTTCATACTTCTGCTTGCAAAGGTTCTCCTCATGTGGGCGTTCACGTGTTATTACCTTAAAAACAACACCATGGCACCACAGTTTGGGAATCTCTGGCCTACACGATGGAGTCAATGAAGCACAAGGCCGAGCCTTTATTTTACATTAGATAATTTCCCCAAAGGCTGTTTTTTTTTCTTTAAAATGGGCTATCACATTATTTTTAAGCCTGTACATGTCAGAAAAGGAAAGCGCTAAATAGTGAAACACTTGAAAACCTATATTGACGCCACTACTACTACAATTAGACATCGATGTCTCTGTTTGACCTGACTGCACGTAATCCTGTAAGAACGACACGAGTCATGTGTGTTTATACATGACTGATTTGTGGATTTATGGTCATGGTGAACACCTCCATGAATCACTTGGCACAAGGTTTGTGTGTGCACATAGGTGTATATGTGTGATTATACCCGTGTGTGTGCAGCTGTGGTGATGCAGTACCATGCTGTTATTCTTTAAAATCAGGGCCTGATTCCAGAGGCTTGAATGGTGGAGAAGGATCAGTGTGTTCTGTATGAGAAAGAAAAAGGAGGTGTGAGGTAAAAAAAAAAAACTGCAGCTAGGCGTGGAGGATCTGATTTTAAATTGATACAGCTAATCAGTTACAGATTACTGATTATCTAAATAGGACACGATCAGTGATAACACATTTTAATCTTGATTACTTTCCTCCATAATCAACTGGGGGAGAGCACGTTGTCAGTCATTTTGTAATCATAAAAATGCTAAATGCTTCGCTTACGTTTCTGCTTTTTTCTAATTGCATTTCTGTAATCTATAGTTTGCTCAGTAATTCTGCTGATAGGAGAAAGGCCGAGTGAACGAGGAAGCGGGGAGGGAATCGTAAGGTGAGGAAAACAGAAGAGATTAATGGAAAAGAACACCAATGAGAAATAGGGAGAGGCTGCATGGTGACAGATATAGATAGAGAGCTGCAAGAAGGAAAGTGGGGCTGCTACAAAGGAGAGGGCAGCACCTCTGTAACAGTAGGAAAAGGGTGAGAACCAACATAAAGACGGCCTAATGTGCCTCACAAGAATAAAAAAAACCCAATGGGTTTGGGTCTACAATGAGGGTTAGGGGCCACACACAATGAGAACTTGACAGGCAGCATAAAAATATAATTGAATACTCTCAGTTTGAGAGCACAAACACTCTGAAAGGCACCGAACAAAAACCCTTCTCACTCCCTCTGCATGTACTCGACGTCGTGATTAAATGAAATGAAAATCTCAGACAACTCGGTAGCAAAAACATGGCCACGGTGTGTATGACAGGTCCTAAGAAACCAAGACATAGAACAAAGTAAATGAGGTCGAGGATTGATCTTTTTAAATCCTCATTAGCAATGAGCGTCTTCTTTATAAAAGGGACAGAAACACAGCGCCATCAGAACGTCTGGAAAAAGAAAAAAAAAGTGCTTCAAAGTGATTCTCCTTAAACCACATCACACACCATGAAATTGTTGTTCCCAAAGCAGATAATGTGGACATCTGCACTCGACTTGATGACAGATAGGAATAGACTACCCTTTATTTGCTTTCAGGGCTCATCATTTGATTTATATGCCAACATGACATTTCAGAGTTAATCTCTTATTTATGCCGCGTTTGCCATTTACAGTTGATGCTTTTTCATAAACATTGGCCAGTTGTCCCGGCGTGAACTGCACACATGGATGCACACACACGTATAAATTTAAAATTGGCTGAACTGAGAGAGCAAATGTAAAAAAAAAAAAACATTAAAAAAGAGGCATCCTGGAGAATTGTCTGTTTATTTTTCTTCCAACATAGCACACAGTGGGTAGAAAAAAGAAAAGAGAGGATTGAATGGGAGAGGAGAGAGGGCACATGCAGGCTAGGGTGTGTGTGTGTGTGTGTGTGTGTGTGTGTGTGATGGGGGAGGAGTAGTTCCTCAGCAGCAGTTGTGAAGGTCATATTCTCTGGCAGGCTGTAGTTGGGTCAAATATTTTGTGTGTGAGCTTGTCTGCACACAAATGACATATCCTGTTTACTGTAAGGCCATGTGATGTAGTGTGTGTGTGTGTGTGTGTGTATATGTCCTGGTATGGAATGCGCTGAGCAAAGAGCAGTACCATCGGTAGACTGGCATCTGTTTGTTTAGGAGACACTTGAGAAGCTGTGAAGTGACAGGAGAGGCTGCCTGGCACCATTGAGAGGCAGGCACAAGTGTGTGTGTGTGTGTGTGTGTGTGTGTGTGTGTGCAGGATAGAGGGGAGTTTTTACCATATACACAATGATTTACAACTAAAACACGCCTCAGACCACAATTCAACTACTCAGCCACAATGACTCACTCAAATTTAAAATCCAACTCTGTAATTTCCCCGGTTGGCCGGTGATTGACTGACTGCATCGCTGCAGCCTCGTTTTCAGCGACTGGGGCTGCAGAAAGCGAATAAGGTAGCGTTTGGTGAGAATAGTTTCAGGGCTCTACATTTCTGAATTAGCTTCCCCCAGACGGCATTGAATCAGCATGAAGACCTCCACAATGGTCTTTAAAATCGATGAGAAAAATATTTTAAAAAAACAGGCCATCTTGTCGACTGCTATTTTTTTTTTTTTTTTTTTTTATGATGTGACGGGAAAAGCAAAAAAAAAGCAGGAAGCCGCCTATGACAAACAGCATTCATCATTGCGTTTCAGCTGTAAATGTCTGTTCCTCTCCGCCCTTTGGTACACTTTGTTTAATGACACCATTACCAGCTTTTTCATCAAGACGGGCGCGGTGGCCTCTGAATTGCGTGTTTATTCAAGCTCAGGGGCGTGCTGGTATCTGGTGCTGGTGTATCACACTGGAATAATGTCACACCGGTGTATGTGTGAGGTTGAAATAAGCGTGAGCGTGTGTGTGTCATTGAGGTGTCTCGTTTACCTCTTGATGACGCACAATAGGACCTTAGTGAAATAGCAGCATCTGAAGGTGTGTGTGTGTGTGTGTGTGTGTGTGGGTGGGTGTTTGTCATTTTATGAGGTTGACGGGAAGGAACATGCACATGTTTATGTTTCTATGGCTGATCTCAAGGGTCCATGTCGTCCAGTTGGGTTGTGGGCCTGTTTGTTTGCCTCCACACAGGAAAATCCTCAGGTGGTTTTGAGTGTGTGGGTGGAGCTGATCGCAGGTTGTGTCAATCAGAAACTGGCAACTGCAGTTTTTTTGATTGCATATTATAATAAAAAGGTGCGGTGATAAACTCTTATTTTCTTCTTCTTCTTCTCTATTGGCTGTGGGGGGGATTCAGCCTTGTGGATCCTTCAGATCATCTGGCATCTGCCCCGTTGCTATGGCGCTGATGACATGCAGGAGGAGCATGCATGAGGACAGAAATGCAACCCTGCTTTTAATTGTTGCGTCTGTTAATTCTGTTTCCCTGGGCTTCATCCTATCCCCCCCCCCCCCCCCCCACCCCCTCCACCCTACGAGCATCTCCACTACTCGCGTGTCTTTGCCTTTTGTCTCGGGTGATGCATTTCTCTAATTATCCTCCGTGGAAGGAGTCTGTCGTGTCAGCTGTTGCACAACATTCACCCCTCTATTATTGTCGCCACTCTCGCCCCGGACAAACCGCACCAGATGTGAACCGTGATTCATTGCGTCTTTTTCTGCTGCGTCAGGCCTTTTGTATTAGTTTTATGTCCGTGTCCTTGTCTCCCGTGAGTTTTATCTCCGCTCTCATAATTCTCACGGCTATTTTTACCTGGAAGCCAGAGTCGCTGGTGGCTGTTTTACATTGGGCCTGTGCTGTGGCGCAGGGAAATAAATAATACCTATTGAAACGTGAACTCATTTGAGAAACGGGGAAATCAATGCGGAAAAGCCTGGCTGCTTAAGCTGTGTAATGGGATGGATGAAAGGTAACAAATCAGAGCTTAATTACGCCTCCAGCCGTGCACAAGGGTGGCGTGGTGGCTGGTCATGTTTTCAAGAGTGAAAATATAATGCATGTGCTACATGATCAATGCATCATCTTAATACTTACTAATCCACTGAATGATGAAATAAGCAGGCATGCCGGTCACATAATGAACAAATTATTTAAAAAACCTACAACGATGCTATGGTGGAAAAGAGATTTAGTGCATCTAAGCCTATCAATTAGCCAGTCAATCATTCACTTATTCAATCAGTCGTTTAGATCACTAACAAACAGGGCAGGAAGTGGAACAGGTGGCTCCAGATGGAAACAGAACACTTTAGATCAATAGATTCTGGGAAGGTGACTGCTTTCGCTTTGTTTACTGAACTGTGAGACAACCGAAAAGGAAATAGGCTCCGGCTGGAGCTGGAGAGAGTACTGTAGATTTATGAGAAGAACGAGACACATGCACGCAATTTATTAGTGAAAGTAGAAGTAAAGTAAAGCAAATATGTGGGAACACAGGATAATAGGAGGCAAAGGACAAGAAATTCAGTGTGAGGAAAAAAAACAGCGCTGCGTACATAACATGTGCGTCCGTGCACAAAAGAGAGCATGTAAATGTGTTGAAATTCTCATTTCTTCACGCACTCTCATTTAATCTTCTTTCATTTTGTGAGGTTACATTTCAATTCTGAAATGTCCTTGGCAACACCACAGCAGGCAATGGGCTGATAAGCCTGTTGGAATTGAGATTTCACACGGAGGGAGAGTGTTTGTGTGTGTGTGTGTGTGTGTGTGTGTGTGTGAGAGAGAGCGTTAGAGAAAGATGTGTGTGCACGCATGTGCCGAGAAATCATAAAATCAAGCGTAGATGGAAAAGGGAGATTAATTGCGAAATTATTAACAAGGTAGAAACAAGGGCAGGGAGAAATACAGGGAGTCAAACAGTAGAGGGACCAGGAGGGGGAGGAGGAGGAGTAGGAGGAGGAGGAGGAGGAGGCGGGGCTTGCTCAAACCCCAGCCAATCAGAGGCAGGAGGGTGTAGCTGGCAGGGCAGGGAGGAGGCAGCGCAGCAGCAGACACACAGGCAGAGGAAGCAGAGCATGTTAGACAGGGGAGGGAGAGGAGGGAAGGTAGAGTTAGGTAAATAGAAGCGATGCGGTGTCACAGTGTGTGTGCGTCCTCGACGCTGCGTCTTCATCCTCCCGCCGCCGCCGCCGATCGGGATGTGTCACGGAGCGTCGACGCACGGGTTCACTGCGGGAGCGGGGGATGCTGATAGAAGTTCACCTTGAGCCGGACTCGAATGCCCGCCCCAGCCACTTTGGACCTTTTATTTTTTTTGGAGGGGATTACAGCAAATGCAGATTGATCCGATGACAGAGAGCGTCAGAGGTTCAGCCGGATCCCGCAGCCATTCCGAGCCAAGTCTGAGTCGGTAACTTTCGGATTCTGTTGCCTAGACCAGGAGGGTCTGACCGGAGAGGCTGGGAAGTGGTCTGGCACAAACTTGCCAGCTGTCATTACAGATATTCATAATAAGACTGTGACATCCGCAGCTCACGCTGGAACCGCGCAAGGCCACGACCAAGCAGGTCCTGCAACCCAGGAACCCTGGACCCGGCCTGACCTTGGACCGGCTGTCACCCGAACCCCTGCTGGCACCGGCAGAAACGCCCGGCATGTCTCAGGCCGGGGGGCGGCTCCACAACAAGAAAGCCGGCATCCGCGCCGCCGTGATCCTCATCGGCCTGCTGCACAAGTCCCGCAAAGCCAAGGAGAAGGAGAGGGAGAAGGAGAGGGAGAAGGAGAAGGAGGAGAGCGGAGGGTGGGTGCGAAGTTCCTACGGTTGTGTTGAAGCGTAGATAACGTGCAGCTGCTGCCACGGGGACCAGCACTGCAGCGCGGAAACTTTATTGGTTCATAGCGTCTTTGTTATTCCAGAGGTGTGGGGCACTTTACGGTTCATTGAGTTTACATTGCAGTCTTATTACTGGTCCTTTTATTAAAGCGTCTGTGTGTGTGTGTGTGTTGTTGACTGCACTCATGTGTATCTGGGACAAAGAGGGTACAGACAGAAGGTATCGAGGGGTCTATGCGATCAGATGTTCTGGTGGTCTGAGACGAGCAGGGTCAAAGGAAGCAAAGACAGAAGCAAAGTTGCGAGGTAGACAGGGAGGAACATGGGGAAAAAAAGAAAATGTAAGGTCCTGATCTCTTGAGAATAGCGAGCAAAAGGTTGCAGACTTGTCAATATTGAATCAATAACCGATTCGTTTTCTGTTCGCAAAGTGGCAGCTTGGAAATACAGAAGCCGATAATGCCGAAGGAGAGGGACGTACCTGTCAGGAAAATGTTCTGTGTGCTGCTCACACGGCCTTTTCTGCTTTGTTAAGACAAACGCTTCTTTCTGCCGTCCAGAGAAGTCACAGTGAGCCTCAGTCTGCTAACTGAGGAACTGTTGATGAACACTAAAGCATAAAGTTGCATAAATTCCACAGAGTTGGTAGATGTCCAGTTTAGCTGTCTGAGGATCATACTATTGCTAAACTGAGCTGAGCTTTAACATAAACTTGACAAACTGTACAAATGATGCATTTTATCAGCTGAACTAAAGGAAGCTGAATTACATCAACATTAACATTCAGATTAGTCTGTTGGGGTAGCCTGTTTTACATGAACAGGTTATGAACTACTGAATATTGCAGAAGTTAATTGTTAAAATTGTGTAGTGGCTGTTCAAAATGTGCCTGTTTTACACCTTGCCCTCCACTTTTACTACATAGGCAAGAGATTACACAATTTTCACAAAAATATTAAGTTTCATGCATTGATGCTCCCAAAAAAAGTTGTTCCTTATTTATTTTCTGAGCATTTGAGAAAAATCAGTTTTTGCTGCTTTTTAGTAGGAAGGTCAAATGGTTCAGAATGAGAATCTACTGTTATAGTTTATGTCTAGACTGAACATTTCTAATGAACAGGTGGCTCTGAGGTCCATCAATAATTTCATGTCTTTATCAACTTCATCAATGCGACATTCCCAACAAAACTGAAAGATGGCACATTCGCTGCATTTCTGTAGAAACTCCTACAGCTCAGTAATTCACTGCAGTGTCGACGTGATGATTTTTTTTTCCTTTTTAATGTGTTGGATTGCGCATTGCCTGGAGGAGCCTGGCTTCTTTGGGATGTACGCTGCATAACAGAAAATAATTCTAACTAAATATGTAGCCAACAAACGTGTGAATGTTCAGCTGCAGAAGCGTCCCTGAACCACCTGTCCACTACAGACACGGAGCTGAACCGTAAATGGATGAATAAAAGGGAGAAATCAGAGGACGAACGAAACTAAAACTACAAATGTCCATTTTCACAGCAATCATCTGCCGAGTTTTTTGATGGTTTTTTAGCTATTTTTCTTAAGAATGACGCTGTTGAAATATTTAATGTCTTTAATGTCTTAATGACTTATTATTACTATTATCAAATAAAGAGTAATGTCCTCCACTCAACCCAAACTTTATACCCATGACAGTCATGTCATGCTATTAAATGTCTCCATGACAAATGAGATTAAACTGGTTGCAGGGGTCTCCAACCCTGGTGCTGCAGATGCAGGATTTAGTTCCAACCAAGGAACTACACACCTGATTTTACCTGCACCACCATGGCTCTTGCTGAGGACCTTCATTGGTAGAATCAGGTGTGTTACTGCGCCTTCAGTGGATCTCCAGGACCAGGGTTGGACTCTAAACATGTGAGAGTCTGTCCGTATTTGATTAAAAGCGCTTTTTTAAGCCTTTCCGTGACTATAGTTCCGTCTAATCTCTCCTGGTCACTGCGTTCATCACGTACAGTGATGTGATTGGCTGAGTCACATGACACACATGCAATTGGTCTGTGTACTTATTAGTGATACCATAAATGCTGGAAAAGCTGTGCCGGTAAACGACTCTGTGTGATCATTCTCAATAATTCATTGGTGATAACACGCTTGCTCTTGACACCTGACACCTGACACCCAACACTGCACTTTCTCGGGTCCCCAGCGAGATACTCAGTAAGAGTGAAGTCAACCGGAGGGACGAGTCTCAACAGGACGGACAGACAGACAGGCACAGAGACAGCTTTATATAGACAGATGTGTCGAACACATTTAGTCCGATCTAATTATGTCCTTTTAATGAAGGTGGAAGTCGTCCTGTGTTTAAAGGTGCAGTGTCTAGTTTTCTGGTGGAATCTAGTGCAGAGTGCATGTTGATGGACTTTGGTGCAAAATATTTAACCCCAGGTTGCTCCCAATTACGTGAATGTGTACGAATGACTGTGTGACTTTACACGGCAACCACCACAATCAACATTCAACAGTGTGTGAATGTGTGAGTGAAGACTTGTAGTTTGAAGCGCTTTAATGTGGTCAACACAAATGGGTGCTATCCAAATGAAGTGCATTTAACATTGAGTGGCTAAGTTGCAGACTGTAATCAACCCACTTGAGTACTTTAGTAGAGCATGTTGGAGAAACTATAGTGGCTGCAAAAGCATTCTATTGATCTATTACATGCATTGATTTGTGTTATCTTTAAGTGTCTTTATATAGCTTAAAATGAAAACTCCTTCACTTAAGACCATAGAGAAGCAGCAGTTGTTATTTTGATTGAATTATACACTTAGGAATATTATACTCCGAAGCTGCTAAATGCCACAAAGGCCTACCTTCATTACTGTGGATTTTGTCTGGCCAATTGTTGAATGGGCTGCGACAGCGTTCCAAACTTTTATATTAGGTAATTACTTTTTGTTATTTAACGGTATCTATTAGAGTCCTTTTAATGAACAGTTCTGCCTATGCTAAGCCTCTATATGTAGCCCTTGGTTCCTTCAGTGCAAGAGTAGCATGGCTTAGAGCTGCATTACATAGAACAGTACATAACACCAGCAAAATGATTCATGAAGGATTATGAGAGGTACAAATGATGCAAGAAGACCAGTATTGCTTTTTCACTTTATTCCTCTGGACGTTTTTAGACAGACGGCTGCACCTGCAAAGGGGATTTTCCCTGCGTGCCGCGTTGCACCGAGATCATCTTACAGCTTAATGAACACTATCAATAAGACTCCTGGGAATCTCCCAGCTGGTGACAAACAAACACTGCTCGTCACCCTGACTGACAGGGTCGAGACCCCCCCCCCCCTCCCTAACTACTTTATTCTAATAGCGAGCCTGGACGCAGCCTGAAAATAGGCCGGTTCAAAATAGACCATAACTCACCGTGCAAATGCTGACAAGTTTATGTGACCTCTGGGTCAGGTAAGGCGAGACTGGGAGATAGGGTGGTTAGTGCTGCACAAATCACACAAAACAAAAACTAAACATCCACTAAAATAATAAAGTTCTTATTAATTTGACATAGTCTTGATGCCTTTGGTTGTATTAGGTCTGTTGCACTATTAGGTTTTTTTTCCTCTTTCTTGGCACAAAAAATCACTTTACATTAAATTTTAGTCAGATTGAGAGAGAGTTTGTAATCATAAATGTAAAAAAGCAGGAAAAAATACCAATTACACTTAATGCAAAAAAATCCATATTTAATTTTATAATTACATTGTGTATGGTCTGTATAGTAAATGTCCTTTATTTAATTACCTTGAATTGATTGACACACGCTATGCCTTCCAGTGCCTTCCAGGGGGGGGCTCCAGGCAAATTATGTACAACAGCAGGATATCATCTGTCAACCTTTATATACTCGAGAGATTGTGGAGCAGCGACTGTCATTTACAGTGACAATGAGTCAATTACAAAAGGAAAGAGAAGGGAAAACAAAACAGTGAGAAACATCTATTACCACCATTATTATTCCATATAACTTATTTCCATCAGTGACCATTGCTTTTACCAGTATTGAACTTTATATATATATTTTTTTAATTCAGATATTAGGAATTATTTCTGTGCATTTGCTGGAAGAATAAATTTTTTTTACTGAAGTGCCGATGAAGAAACGTAGCTCGGAGACATCTATTCTCAGCACAGCCACAACCTGCTTTGTGCAGCTGAAGGCTGGAATGCTGGAACAGAGAGAACAGAGTTGTGTGGCTGAGGCCGAGCGCTGCTATTGTGCTCAGTGAAAAACCTCCGCCGCCTTTAATGGAACCTTAATGAGTCTCATTAGTAACACCTGTTTACCTGTGGCTGCTGAAAAGCTGTTTTAGAGTAGATAAATTTAATAAACTCCCATGTAAAATGAAATATACAGTTAGTAAGTAGAGCTTAGTTGATTTAACATCAAGTTTATAAAATGTCCAAAAGGTATATGAGAGTAAATGGTCCTAAAAAGCTAATTTGGGGCTCAAGTGGGTTTATTTTGCCTGGAGGAAACACTGGAATCTTTATGCATTGTCACACAGATGCACACGCTCGACAACTCAAAGAGAGAGGAACCGTTTTCTTGCATGATGTTTTTATAGATCTTTGATTTCAAGTGTCATTACCTCATGTCTGGCCAGAAGAAATAGCCCGATTCACTGCTGTCCTTTCTTCTGCTGCGGCTGTGCCACATGATGATCTGGTCTAGCATGTCTCCTGGCTTCAGGCCGTCCATTGTGATGGATATTTCATGGTCTTAAAACAGGCTCATTCGGACAATGAACACAAGGAAGAGCGGTGCATATCGCTATTAGAGCCAATTTATTTATTTCTAACTAAACAACAGAAGGCATAGACCACTCGAAATAGAGTGCTCTCGTATGCTTTTAGGCCATACCACTCTGCAGCAGAGAATTATAATTGTGATTTTGACTATTTGTCATGTTTTTTTCGACCGTTGCACGAATACAGGCGACTCACAGCTGCTTATCTCTGAGCAGATATAACCATGAACATATATTTACCCTCCATTAAGTGGAACAGCGGGAGGTATCGCTGTGAATTAATGCAAGACTTGCACAGCTCATTTATCTATAGGCGCAGACCTGTTCTGTCAGTGAGTGTGTGTGTGTTGTTTGTTCCATCATACAGTGTGCGTGTGTGTGTGTGTTTAGTTTGTGTCTTAGCTATGATGTTGTTGTGGTTATGGCAACATTTCCCTGTCGGTTTGTGGTCGTGTGGTGCAATAGGTGGCTGTGTGTGTGTGTGTGTGTGAGAGAGAGAGACAGTTTCAGAGAAGAAAAGATAAAGAAAAACTCATTTATGATGCCAAAGTATGTTTTTTTTTTAGACACAATCTATAACCACAGCAAGGGGCTTCCTGTTTACAGTGTACATGCTGTGTTGTTTAATACATTTAATACAAATGAAGCCATGTAGAACATTCTGTGTTACCTTGTATGTTACACTATATACACAAAATAAAATATGAACTAAATCCATCTGACAGATGTGACATTTGAAGGTGATGACTAAAGGAGAATTGTTGCACAGGTGTGGCTTGGGCTGGTTGGAATTAAAAGGCCACTCTACAATGGGCAGTTTTATTTTGATGAAAAGGCATTCATCATTTATTAAGTACCGGGCTATGGATTTTATAGGTCTGGGCTGCAGAAATGCATTCTATTTGTGGGGTGGGGCAGATATCCAGCCAGTATCTGGTCTAACCACAGTTTGCGTCACACATGCTTCTTTACATAGAGTTGATCGGGTAGTTGATTGTTGCCTGCGGAACGCTTTGTCCACTCTTTTTTGAACGGCTGTATGAAAGTCGCTGCATATTAGCAGCAAAATGCAGCACACGTTCACACATGCCGATCCGGTGCATCCCAAACATGCTCACATGTCTGAGTGTGCAGGTCATGCAAGAACTGGTACGGTTTTACCTTCCAGGAATCGTGCAGAGATCCTTGCAACGTGGGGCTGTTGGTGATGGAGGCGGATAAATGACATGACGACAGGCCTCAGTATCTCATTGTCTGTGCATTCAAACTGGCATCAATAAAATGCACCTGTGTTTGTTGTGGGTAGATTATGCCCGTGCATACCGTAAGCTCACAGCCACCACGGTGCGGTACTTCATTTACAACGTTGACCTCAGAAAACCGCTCACCCGCACACTCACACACACACACACACTCCGTCTGCCATCTGCCCGGTGCAGTGGAAACCAGGATTCGTCTGCGAAGGAAACACTTTTCCAAAATGCCAGATGCCACCGATGGGTGAACCATATCCCACCCAAGTCGCTTCCAAAGACGATCTGCATTCATGTCAAGACCCCGGTGAGGATGGACAGGCACGGAGATGAGCTTTTCCTGAGACGGGTTTCTGACAGCTGTGCAGAAATGTCTCAGTTGTCCAGAGCACCTGTTGAATCAGCTGTCTGGGTGGCTGGTCCCAGACAGTCTTGCAGGTGAAGATGCTGGATGTGGAGGTTCTGGGCTCGGGTGGTTACACGTCTGTGGTTGTAACGTGGGTTGGATGTACTGCTAAATTTTTGGAAATTACTTGAAACAACTTATGGTATGAACATGGAATAGCTCTGGTTGGCCACTCCTGCAGGCCTGCAGGAGGTTCAGAAGAAGCGTTGCAAAGTGTAGGTTTTCTGTTTAAAGACGCGGTCATAGCTTAAAATATAAATTGGCACAGTAGCAGGTCCGTTTGTGACTGTTTAGTAGTAACCGCTCCAGGGTCCATGTAGCTGCCCCCTCCTTCTGGAAGGCTTGTAGTTGACGTCAGTTTCTCGGGGGGGGGGTTTGCATGACATTCCCAGAAGTTCTAGGCCGATGCTAACACAGTGAGTGTAAGCGAAGTCAGACTGCATTGCTGCTACATGTCTATGTGGCGCGTTTGGGCTGAAAAAGCAGCAAATTTTAATTAAAGAATGATGAAAATTTTAATATTAAACTGGGAAAATGGCAAACTGAGGCGTCTTTAAATATAATCATCGAAGCATTTGTTTGCAGAAAGCCGAGTTTTAATCATTCTATCCGAGGAGAGGTTTAATATCATCTACCTCTAAACAGATGGCTAATAAAGAAGTGGTGTTGATCAAGGCAATAATCATGTTCCCCTAAATATCAAACTGCTCCTTTGAGCAATGGTCTCATTTTAAACCAATTTCCTCTTCGGATTATCGTGACGTCTTTCTCACCTCCTCCACGGAGTATGATTTATGGGAACAACTGTCACTGTAATGATGTTAACGGACGTAATAAATGTGCTGATGATGTGGTTATTAGTCGGCTCACGGGGTGGAGGAAGACCAGCGGCCTGTGGAGGAGAATGGGTGTCATGGCATAACAAGGCCTTGAGCTTAGGCCCCTGAGGCGTAGCAAAAAAGTGAGGGCGCGAGTATTGATTTTACGAGACACAATGACTATTGTTAGGGTCGAGTAAGTCGAAGCGAGTGGAACAACCCGACAAGGGAAAGGAAACTGTGTTTCCTTAAAAAAAAAAAAAAAAAAAGGGGAAGCAAAATCTTCGGGAAAAATGAAAGGGGGCAAGGCTCAGCTGGGGTAAATCAGGCCATGCCCGGGGACATTTACAGCCGGCACATCCATCCATAGACTAGCATGACCGTCGAGCACTGAAAGGTCACGGCTTTGCATCAGTGACCATGTACTTGGAACATCATTGACGTCCACAGAGCACATTTGCTCTTTAAGCCAACTCATATCTGACATTATTATTATTTTTTTGCTTTAAACTCTGTCTGCACATCACATTTCCTTTAAGAGTAGAAAAATAGATTTGATTTGACCCTTATGTAACAGTTCCTTATGAGAACATTTAATCAGACACTACTTAGTGGTCTGAGGGTCCTTGATATGGAGATGTTTAGTGGCATAACAGCAGAATTGGAAATAGAAACACAACATTACCCTACTTATTAAACAAGCACAGTAATCGTGAAGCTGCATCTCTTCTCTAAATTGACTAGCTCGGGATTAGCATCTCGTAAAGCATCCAATCAGGCTCATGCGGTCCGTGTAACCCGGTCCCGCTGTCCAACGACGGACGGACTGAATTACATCAGCAGCTGAAAAACCATCAGGAATAACCTGGCACTTGTTTATGATTTACTGATTCAATCTGTTCTAAAAAACACAACTGATTAACACACGGGGAAACAAAAAGGATGAAAAACAGAGAAACTTGAATAAATTAAGTTGTTTGGATGGGAAATTGGTTGTTTCCAAGCAATATAAAATGGATATTAGACAACTAGACCTGTATATTAAATGAAAGAAATGTATTGAGCGATGATAAGCGTGGAATTCTATAACTCTAGACCTCATATTAATATAGACCAAGTGAACCAAGCGCTACAGACGCTTCGTCATATTTCCTCGTCTTAGCTTTGGGAGACTTTCGTTTGTCTCTTTATCTCCGTCTCTCTCCGTCTGTCTTCTCATCCCTGTTAAATATGTTTTTATGGTGTCACTTGAGGGTCTGTCTACACTTCATACTCATACTCTGTGCTGTATGCTCCCTGCTCACACTCTGACAATGAGAGCGCCACTGCCCCCTAATGTAGTGGAGGTGCAATTGCACTTTTTATTTGAGAACCACTGATATAGACTGATATTGCCAAACGGTTCATTTGTTCACATTAGAGGTGAATTTATGAAAATCAAGAGCACTACAGATGTCTATTGAAGACTATCGAATGACGTGTGTGAAAATTTGGCACTAAAAGTTGCTCATTTTTAAAAATAAAAACTTGAGGTCTGAATCACTTAGAGCACTTTGTGAGGCCGCATCGAAAGATAAATTACCGTCTATTAGCGCCGAAGTCGGATTCACAGTTATCAACAAAGTCGCTTCTGTGTTCCGTCGTCCTGTTCTGTGATTGGCTGAGGAGAAAAGTGGGTCCTAGGATTTCGGAGTAAATTGCGGAGCGAAGTGAATTCACTTGCGAGAAAGGATGAGTTACCCAGGCTATAATCGGTGTCTATAAATTCCTAACGCTGCCCATCCCTTACTACCCCCAGTCCCCCTTTTGTTTCTGTTGCTTTCCGCTCTCACACCGCACATATGCAGTTTACAACCATAACTGATGGCAGATTTAACGCTCCAGATTCTTATTATAGTCATTTCTGAAACAGAGGAAAGCAGGCTCTCATCATCATAATGTAACACCACTGTCACCAGCAGATTTAGTATTAGCTGTTTCCTCATTTTTTTTTTTTTTTAAAGCTAACTCTGTGAGTTGTTTGACGTTTCTGATTTTTTTTCTTTTTCTATAAAAGAAAAGATTCATTATGAAGACAAACCCGATGCAAAGCAGGTCTGTTTTGCCTGGTTACGGTTGCTACGCTGGAGCATCGCTGTTACTCTGCAGAAACGAATAAACGGCACCTCCCTGTAAATTATCCTTAAAAACATTACACAGCCTGTAATGTCGATTGCTCCGAGACGTGAAGTGCAGCTGACGATGTTTTAAGCGCTGTCTTTTCCTGTTGCTTTTCGTGACCACCTTACACACTTTTTCCTCGTCTGTAGTCAAGCTGCCGACCCCCCCCCGGCCACACACACACACACACACACACACACACACCACCACGGCTTTTTATTCACTGACTCACTTGTCTTTCCATTTCCCCTTCCTCCATCTCTCCCTGTTTTATTTTTCCTCTCTACTCTCGATCTCTCTCTTAAACTCCCTCTTGTTTGAATTTCACTCGTTTTGGTTAATTAGCAGTTGCGAAACATGTGATCGCGCACATGTCTCCTTGCTGTCCGTTTTGTACAAATGTGTGTGTGTGTGTGTGTATGGTATTAAGTGAATGAATGAATGAGACAGTAGGCTATTGTCTCTAACAAGTGTCCAGAGACCCACCCAAGACGGCCTGTTTACCCAGCTCTGCACTGGGGATTGAGAGCACTATTTTTAGTCTGCAGAGATTCCTTTATTCTCCATTTTTCCTCTCTCTCTATTTCTCCTTTCATAGTTGGCTCCTCTCTTTCAGCGATCTGTCTGACATCCATTCATCCTGTGGCTTTTTACCTTTCTGTCTTCATATCGTATCGCTCTCCATTTCTATGGGACCTTTCTGCTCCGGTGTGGTTATCAGAGTCTGGTGAAGTTGTATGAAAAGGGGGAGCATTTCCCTGCCACCTGACAGATGCTTAACTCTATTTTTTTTTTCCTCTGACTCGAGTCAGCGAAGCTAGGTGAAATTGGGCAGTGATCAGGAGGAAGTGAGTGCCCGGAAATCGATAGGATTAGATAGGATTAGATGGGATTCGTGGCATTTCCAGTGAAATGACAGCGAGAGTTGCGATGCCAGGCAACTATGTTTTTCCACTGCAATGCAGTACTGTGCTGAAGGACAAAAAAAAAAAAAAACTCTGCTCGCTTAGATCAAATGTTTTTTTAATCCAAACCTGACGCAGACCTTAGATCTAATGAACAAAAAGGGGAGTGTTGGTGATGTTCTCTTACACCATGTTTGAATGCTTGTAAATACTTTATTAGCACAGTCTGTGTTGAGAATCCAATACAGCTGCAAACTATGTTGAAAATGGCAAAAGTGGTTGTTAGTGGTTGCAAATGAGTAGAGTGCTTTTATTCTGAAATGACATGATAATGATGATCTGAAAACACAAGTGATTTAAAAAGAGCATTTCAAAGCCACCGTTTCATCTTTCAATTATATTAGAAATAATTTAGAATGGAGCTGTTAAGCGTCAAGTGTTTACGCGATCAATGGGTGTTGCTATTCAATCGCCCATCTAAATTAGGTGTGATTAACCGCAGACGAAGACAGGAACATGATTCGGGCCGTGCTAAACGTCTAGCGGTGGTCTCTGGGCGTCGTTTGTGTGGCGAGACGGAAAACAACACTGACATTTCAGAGGTAAGAGCGGCTCCAATACTTAACCTTTTCCCGTTTTGTTGTATATCCCTCTGGTTTTCGGTGGTATTTTCAGAGTCACAGATACCGTGCGTCAGAGAAGCCTGTTTTAGAATCGGGGTTTTAATCAATGATTTGTCTGCAGTTCTTGGTAAGAATTTCACACGGAACGCTTAAATGTTACAGCGAGCTATTAGAGCATCATCCAGGGTAGCAAGTACAATTAACCTGGTTTGTTATGGAGGAACAGAATTTACACAGTGTGTGTGTGTGTGTGTGTGTGTGTGTGTGTGTGTGTGTGTGTGTCCGGGGGTGGTCATGCTTGGCGGGGGGGTGGGGGGGTTGTAGCTCACTCCCAGTCACTTTGCTTGGATTAATTACAGAAATAATTGAGCGTGGACGGGGACGTGGGCAGAGAAGCACGGCAGCAGAGAGAATAGGTGTCAGGTTGACGGAAGAAGACATTAAGAAGAATTACAAAAGATTATGGATTAGAGAGGTGGTTCATACCTTTACTCTACAACTACCAGTTTGACTCGAGGCCCCGATTATAAAGCGTTTGAGACATAATATTTAAGGGTCTGCGCGCTATGAAAATTAAGTGATCAAAATTCTTTATTACCTCTACCAAGGAGGTTATGCTTTCACTGGCATTTGTCTAGTAAGTAAAAAAACCCACAATTTTTATCAAATGTTCAGGGAATGTTAATGGTATCTATCGACATGAACTGATGTTTAAATATTGTTAATAATATGTTGTTTGGTAATATTATGGATATTCATAGAACAACAATGTTGGGTGAGTCCCACTATGCTTGGCTGGGTTTGCACTTTAAGAATGCTTCTATTTGAGGATTCAGCACAGTGACACATGATTTTTTAATCCACTATTATTTCTAAGTTAAAAAGTTATTTATTTATTTTTTTATAGCAACTGTGCATCTAATGTCTCTCAAAAAAGGCATTGGTAGTTTAATTTCTGCTGGTCATAATCAGCAGAGCATAGTGAACTATTGCTGTGTCATTCAAAGAGCTCACAAATCCTAGAAAAAAAATTAAATTACGATTTTTTTTCCAGATATTGCATGTTAGAATGAATTCTGAATAAGTGTCAGTCCACAACATTTAGAAGCATCACAGAAACTTACAATATACCATTAAAGCAATACATGCTTTAACTCTAACTCTTCAGCATGACTGGTTTGCACAGTTTCTGATGTTCATCTGCAGCCTCAAACTCAGTTATACTAATCACCAAACAGTAGATCTGGCCTTTTTTCCATTTTTCATCACTATATTGTACCCATGAGATGCACAGTTTTCATTAAGATGGAATCAAAGTATTCCTGTTTTAACAAAATCATCATCATCAATGCATTGTCCAAATTCCATCTTCTTTTGGTGTAACTACGTCCCAGTAAAAAACACACAGGTTTTCCACCGATGTGCAGAGAGACGGTTATTATATTGGTTTGCAGTCTTTCTAACAACATATTTTTTTGACTTTTTGATTTAAAAAGGCAAAAAATCTGAACAGAAAAGCAAGGTTTTGTGTGTTTGTACATACAATGGTTTTCAGGCTGTCTCCTTGAGAGTCAAACTCAATAATGAAGTGTGTATTTAGGTGTGTTTTTCAGTTTTCCTTTGTACATATTTTTTTCCATTTTGTTCAAAAAAGAATCAAATTAAAGGCTTTTTCCCCCTGCAACAAAATCAACACACACACACACACATGCACTGAATCCATTGCCGCTGCTACGGTCTATCAGCAGAAGGCTAAATGAAAAGGTTATTCACTTCCTCGTCTTTCTTCTTGCCCACTCTGTAGTTGAAGTAATGTAATTAATAAAAGCAGCGATGGCTCTTCTCGGCGGCGACCCGCGGCTCTTCTGCTCCCGACCGTCCATATGCCGGTGTCTCTTCCTCTCATTCGTAATGAGACTATTGAGGTTGTCTGGCAGGATGGTCTTATCTCCCGTCTGCTGTCATCTTCGTATCTATTCATATCATATTAGGAGAGAGGGAGGGAGGCAGGGAGGGCGAGGCCTGACGTTCCTGCAGGAACAGCATGTGTCTTGGAGTGCAGTTGCCTTCTAAGTATTGCTCTTGTGACCCCGGCCTCTCCATATCTGCACATATCCTGGATGCCGGGGCTCTCCTGCTGGACAGCTGACTGCCTCAGGATGACTGATGCGGGACACGCGTTCCTCCCTTCTGCGTGTAATGAGAGGCTGATAGATGGTAGCACATAACGGCAACTGCTCCCACGTTTTATCAGGTGATCAGTAGCTATACTTATCATAGAATTACAATTATTTAATAGAAATCAAACCAAATAATCAAAAAGTAACCCATTGGCCAATTACATCTGGAGGAACAAGTCAGAAGTTTCAGAGGTGAAAGGAGTGGTGTGAAAATGACGTGTAGTTGTGAAACTGTAAGAAGGTGACGGCGAAAGAAAGGAAATTGACGCCACATGTGACACATGAGTGAATGATAAAAATCGGTTTATAATGAGCAACCAGGCATACAGAACATTACTAAAAAAAAATCCTACTGTAATCCTTACTGTATTTAACACACACATAAGGCACCTAACTATAGGTTTATATACAGAAACAGATATATACACAGATAGAGAGGGAGCTAAACTGAGTTTGGTTGTGCTTTATTTAAGTATTGATTAGAAAGTACTATCATTTTTTACTCATCACGGCATGGTGAAACACACGGATAAAACAAGCACACAAGTGTGTGTATTTAAAAATAGAGCGTGGTAATGTCATCAATCAAACCATCAAAGTCCTCATCCTCTGTTTCTGATTCCAACAGCAGCTAAATCTCCATCAAACATGCCAGCTTCACTTTATTCACCCTCAGAGTCACTTTCCTCTAAATGATGCGTTATAATCCGCTGGAAGTTGCTGTGCTACCGTAGTCCTGGTCTGGATGGAGAAATGGCACAGTTTTATGAAATGAAAGCGCCAAGACAAAAATGGTTAATTTTCATTTCTTCTGCTACTTTACTGCTTCTCGTCGAATGGTGACCATTGAAACGCTTCTCCCATTCGTTCTTTGCTCGGTGATCCACTGATCGAGACTTTCCTCCAACTCCGTGAATACAGGAGTGTTTGTGTGTGTGTGTGTGTGCCCCCCACAGTGGACTGGTGACCACTCTGGGGTGTATTCCTGCTTCTTTCCTGAATTATGCTGGGATTGGCTCCAGCAGACCCCCCGCGACCCTAGTGAGGGAAAAGCAGGTAAACTAAATGGAAACATGTTTAAAATCAATAGAACAGGCAGGTATGTGGTAAAACAGGCCAGTGAATGGAGTGTTGTGTAAGAGAGGGCTGAGATGAAGGTGTTTTTTTGGTAGTTTATTAAAATGTTAAAATGATCCGTGCAAGTTTCCTACTTTGGGGACGGATTTGTTCCCAGTTTGCAATTAAAATCTTTAGCACCGTGTTATATTAGTCGCTTTATTATCGCCGGTTCTATCAACTAGTGTCGCCAAAACGCAACACCAACCCCTCAAAGTGCTTATCTGAGCTGGAGCTGCTGCACAAAACGGTACAGAGCAATGTGATTCTTTATTCCCCGTGTGCTAACATGCAGGCACAGCGGGCTGCCTTATATTCCCAGCCCTCCGCGCTCTCTATCTCTTTTAAGCTCTCGTCGTTCTCCTTTTCTCTGTCTCCAATTACTGTTTTATTAACTCCATTAGAGAAGCCATCAGTTGTGTAATTGGCCAATCGGCATGAGAATCAGGCCTCTTATCGGGTTTCATAACAAATATGAAGCCCCGCTGGAAACGGGAGTACACAGTCAGCCCCTGGGACACAGGCTTCATATTCGAGACCCTCGATCCACCGCTCTTCCTCTCTGTCCCCTTCCTCTGTCCTTTATTTTTATCCTGGCTCCCTGCACCATCCGTCCGATAATTTCATCACTGTTTTTCCTGTGATCTGTCCATCATATGCAAACACACACACACACACATGAATGCACACGTGTCCTACCTTGTGCCTGATGTCCCACTAGTGTTATCTCAGGGGTGTAATCAATACATGGAATAACTGGGCTTTATTACTATATCTGCGTCACACACACACACACACACACACACACACTTACCGGCATCATTAGATAAACAAGAAGACTGTGCAGATGTAATTACTGTAGAATCAACCATAATTAATGCCATTCAAATGCAAGCAGGAATTAGACATGCTGTACAAGAGTGGTACATCTTGTACTAGTTTTTAATACAGATGTGGAACAAGATCTGGCCTATTTACAAAAGATCTGATAGAACGCACCACATGCTCAGAAGTTGTGCTATTGTTTAACATACCTTTTGTGTGGATGAACAGTAGTGTGCAAGTGTTTTTTTATACTTTATATATTGTATGGAGTTGTAATTATCACGTCACTTTCTGTGAAGCGTCCTTGCTGGTTTGAGATGTTGAGATGCATTGTAGGATATTTATGGCTTGTATAGCGTATTATTTCCTTGGAAATATATCCACCTCATGTACTAAAAAAACCTCTCATAGTGTTTTAGTGCACAGAAATAGCATGTTAGTGTGGAATTTTGCTCTTTGCTCCAGGTGACAGAAGCTTGGATGAGTCCTTCCACTTTATTTTTTCACAGTTGAGGAAATTCAACCCCACAACAATTTCCTGAAATCCTTTAAAGAGCATGTTTATTGTTTTTGGACGCGTCCTGCGAGGTGACTTCACCGCTCTTGGCGGAGCGGCCAGAAAGTCGGACGAACCAGCACAGCTGTTCCATGCAGCCACTTATTACTGTGTACTGGAATAATGTCGTTGTGTGGCTCGCTTTCATTTTCACAGTCTGCCTCGCGTACGTCTGAAGCCATCAACAGAACAGAAATGAAATAAAAAATTGAATGAAGTCAACCCGGTTATCCATTAATTGGTTGAAAGCCAGGATGGATTACTCAGAGCCCATTTGACAAAGTGACATTTACGGCCCTCTGTTGTTTTTGCAGCACAGTGCTAAAGTGCTAACATGCTCAAAGTAACCGTAGCCAGTCGGATTTTGGCTTTTTAGAAAAAGAGTTTAATGCATTAAACAGTAGAAAACAGCATGACATGGCTGACACTTCCTGACATTAAAGAACAATTACAGTTTGCCCAACTAAAACACGTTTTATTTTCTGATAGCCTATTCCCGTCTTTTGACTAAAACTTTGCCTGACTGCATCTAGATCATTAACTTCGGCGAGAGATTTCAAAAAGTTGAAAAGTTTTGCTTAAAACTCCCTTGATAAGTATATGTAAATTACCATCAACCAAAAGCACAGAGCAGATTGAAGGGAATGATATTTAGTTTTGTGGCTACTAGAAGTCATACCAAAGTCTTGCAAATACATATATTAAAAATGAAAAAAGAGATGAGCTGGTGATGGCGCTAGATGACAGGTCACCAATTCATTGAGAAGGGGACATGGGTTTCTGCACCAGATCATACTGACTACCTCATATATGCAGGTGGGTCAGTGTGATATGATAATGGAGAACAGAGGTCACCAACGCTGGTCCTGGAGATCCACCGTGGGTCCACGTTTTAGCTTAAACCAAGCAGCTACAACTGATTCTACTAATGAAGGTTCTAATGGTTAATTATTAGAAAAACAAGCTAAACAGATAAAACAAGCACACAAGTGTGTGTGATTAAAAATAGAGCGGGGTAATGTTATCAATCAAACCATCAAAGTCCTCATCCTCTGTTTCTGATTCCAACAGCAGCTAAATCTCCATCAAACATGCCTGCTTCACTTTTAGTTTAATTTCTGTGCGGCTCCTCAGAAATGATGCATCATAATCCGCTGGAAGTTGCTGCGCTACCGTAGTCCTGGTCCGGATCGAAAAAAGCACGAAGATGGAAATGTTCAATTTTCATTTCTTCCACTAGCTTTACTGCTTTTAGTCAAATGGTGACCATCGGAATGCTTCTCCCACTCGTTCTTTCCTCGATGATCGACTGATCGAGTCTTTCCTCCAACTCCACCTGCCTTATGTCTCAACTCAGCTGCGTCTTTTATTAATCCTAAATTCTCTCATGGCTGCTCCGACAGGACACTCTGCACATTGTCATCCAACCCTCTTTTCACACTCCCCCTTCCTGTTCTCCCTAAATTATGTCTTTGCCCCCCCCCGTCCTTCCTGGGAGCCGTGACGTACAGTTACCCGTTGCTCCGTCACCACAGAGACAGACGGTCGGGACAAGGACAGCAGCTCCTTGTCTGTCCCCTGCCTTTTTTTTTCCTCCCGGAGAAATGCTCCATTGCTAAAAGCGTCTCTGCTTGCAGTGCAGGTGTGAGCGTGTAAGTCAGCCAGATACGAAGGTGTCGTCCTGCAGAGACTCCCGGTTGGGGGCCAACCCCCCGGGGACGGTTCTTTGAACAAGCATTTGCTTTTCACAGGTCAGCGGTCGAAAGCCACGTGCTGTCCTTTTTTTTTTTTTACCTCAGAGAACAAAGGCATAGAGCTACGAACAATGTCTGGTGCTGTAAAAGCCTCAGTCGTCCCAACGTGGTCTATCCCTGTGCAGACATGCTGCAGTGGTACAAAAACACACACAGGGGGACACAGCGGTGCATTGTGCACACAAAACATTTCTACAATTTATCAGATTCAAATGATTGCTCAGATTTAACAGAAAAGGCTAAGGGAGCTGTTCTGCAGAATTAAAGCCATTGTTTAGTGCACATGAACCATTTCAGAGTTTTTTTTTTGTGACCACTCCAGGCTCCCCTTCAAGCTTCTACATCTTTTTTTTATTTTATCAAACACTCGATTGAATGCTTTTCAGCTCACAACCACTTGACATAGCAACGTCAGAGCATAGAGACCGAGCCATTATCGTTGCAGCTAATGAGAGGAAAGAAGGGGCATATTACCACTACATAAACACTCAATTAAAACTCTTGTCTTTCCCTTCATCAACTAAATCTGTGAGTGTGAGCAATTACAGCTTAACACTATCGGGTGGAAACCCAGATAGCAACGTGAATCCAATTAATCATTTTTGCTATCTATGAATACAGACTCAGTTTTATCTGGGGGGCGTGCGTGTCTGTTTGAAACAAATAATGATTGTACTGGTGAACACCCACAGTATAAAACCTTTTAGCTACAGGTTCTACTTACCAGATATGTCAATTTAAGCATTTCGCACAGTTTACAAGCAGAACATGAAACCGTAAAGTGGTGAGTTACTGCCAGTTTATCCATCAAACACTACTGGAGCTGAGGCAGAAATCCATTTCTGTGGTTTGAAGTGCTCTCAGCAGCAAGAGGGGACTCGGTGCACCTGTGCACCCTTTTTTTTTTCTTTCTATGTGCTCATAAATGTCTTAGATCTTGATCATATATGTCCATCCCTGATTGTTTGATCAGCGTAGATGGCAGGGTTCCGGGGTCAGGATAATCCTGCTGTCTCACAGTAGCCATGCTGACATCTTAAACCTCAACATCTGGCACTAATGTACACTAATGCCTCTGAGTTGAAAAGTGGTTAAAAAAAAAAAACAGATGATTCTATCCCCAGATGACTTCTCAAGTCTCCACGACAGCCTCTGGGATTCCAGAGAGCAAATTAAAACAGTGAAAATCCAGCTGATACTTCACTGAATACGTTTTTAATGGGCACCGATTCAGCGTGAAACCTGAGATTGTAAAAGTTAAAGAAATGGACCGGTTGTAATATCTCTGTAATGTGAGTTTAAACTGTTAGGCCTTCAGGCCAGCCAGATAAATGGACTTGTCTGGCAGTCCTCCCCCCCGCTGCCCCTCATCTCACCCTGCACCCCGCCGTACTCTCCTTCAGCACGTTTACGCCATCGCTCAGCTATACTCGCGTGTGAGTGAGTATGAGCGTGACAGCAGCTGCTAATAGCTAGCACGCTACCGCCGGCACTTGTGGAGTGAGCTGTGAAGCCGATCCATGAACCTCCCTCAAACATGTCACACCAGGAATCCTTTCTGTGCATCTGTGCCCTGCCTCGGTTGTGCAGCTATGGCATTAACTTTATATTTACCGTATTATCACAACCATAAGGCGCACTGTACTAAAAGGCGCGGTCTCAGTTCTATGTGTCATTACTGTATTTAACACACACATAATATTATTACTATTACTATATATTATCGTGGGCATTGTAAAACACACGGATAAAACAAGCACACAAGTGTAGAGCGGGGTAATGTCATCAATCAAACCATCAAAGTCTTCATTCTCTGTTTCTGATTCCAACAGCAGCTAAATCTCCATCAAACATGCCAGCTTCACTTTTACTTTACTTTACTTTCTGTGCGGCTCCTCAGAAATGATGCGTTATAATCCGCTGGAAGTTGCTGTGCTACCGTAGTCCGTGTCCGGATGGAAAAAAGGCATCGAAACGAAAACACCAAAAAGTTCAACTTTCACTTCTTCTGCTAGCTTTACTGCTTTTAGTCGAATGGTGACCGTCGGAACGCTTCTCCCACTTGTTCTTTGCTCGGTGATCCACTGATCGAGTCTTTCCTCCAACTCCACCTGTCTTACGTCTGTGGAAACTCAGCTGCGTCTTTCATTCATCTTAAATTCTTTCGCGGTTGCTCTATTTCCATGTTTCTCTGCGTAGCGTCTGCGTCTCTTCCTTCAGTTTAAACTGTGCTTTATCAGCGTGTCTCTTTACCATTTTCAGGTTGTTAAAACAACGATGTTCTGCATAACGCACATCCCCGTTATTTTATCTACAATCCATGCCCACACTTCCCCCTACATACATACATAGGGCGCACCGCACATTTTGAAGAACATATAAGACTTTAATGTGCGCCTTATAGTCGTGAAAATACGGTAGCTATTGAGCCAGCAGACCAAACAAGCACTTTCAAAACTCCATCTACAAAGGCACCGCTGTATGTATTTATTTAATATGTGACAGTTTATCAGCCCTAATGAAATCACATTCAAAGTGCCCCGCCCGAAATGAGAATGTGTGACCTTTGATCAAACTTGAAATCACCTGTGGTCGTAACCGGGCGATAAATCAACCTTGTTTTGCGTTCTGTTTTGTCCTCGTCTCTCTCTCTCCAGGAAGCAGGAGCTGTTGAACATTTCCAACGTCCCTCTGGGAGAATGTCCTCCCTCGCCGCCTCGCACGGCACCGCCCAGCATGAAGGTACACACACACACACACACACACACACACACACACACACACACACAAATGTGCCCATGCCTGTTTTGATAGACATTGATTTACTGAGGTTTTAATTGCAATTTTGCCCTTTAGACCTCCAGGCCTTATAGAAAATCTATTGATTCCGATTACCCTCATTGAGAAGAATCTCTTCAGCAAGTTCACACAATGACGTATTGCATAACAACAGTTAAAGCAAAGCAAGGCATTCACACATAAAGGTCTTTATATGTTTTATCACAACATGTATAATGTCATTCATGGAACTTTTGTCTTGTGGACTCACCATATTGTTCTACAAGTGAAATGCAATCCATCCATCCATCCATTGTCTATCCCGCTTATTCCCTTTCGGGGTCGCAGTTATGCCTCTCGCGTTAAGGCGAGAGGCAGGGATACACCCCAGATGGTCGCCAGCCAATCGTGGGGCACACACACCATTCACACACCATTCACTCTCACACTCACACCTATGGGCAATTTAGAGTTTACCAATTAACCTGAGCATGTTTTTTGTATTGTGGGAGGAAACCGGAGTACCCGGTGAAAACCCACGCAGACACGGGGAGAACATGCAAACTCCACACAGAAAGGCCCCAGGCCCAAGGCGGTCTTGAACCTGCGACCTTCTTGCTGTGAGGCAACAGTGCTACCCACCGCACCACCGTGTCGCCCGTGAAATGCAATATTGCTCATTATTATTATTAAATTGCATTGAATAAATAAACACTGCACAGGTCGAATCCAAATTTAAGTAAGACTCTCCATAATTTATTTCCCATAATGCTCCTAGAGAAAGTGAACAGGGTGATGTCATTGTGCAAATGGAACCTCAGTCTTCCCAGTTTGGCTGCGATTACAGACTTTAGTGGTGATGTAATGCTTCTATTTCATCTGCTTGATGTTTATTGAGTTGTTTCTGAAAGCAGATGGGGAGTTAAGAGCTCACGCAGGAGCCGAACTGTGCATTTAAACGTGTCTCAGATTCTGACTCCAAATATTCAACGACTTGAATATGGTGACCGGCTCTGCTCGGCAGGGAGGATGCTTTGCTGCATTAAAAGAAACGTCTTCAGTCTGAAATCCTATCTTATCTCACTTCAGGAGGAGAAAATGGAGATAAGATGATTCATTTGGAATTTGGTTGACCTGCACCTTCCAGCTGTGGAGCTAAAATTGAACTCCTGCCTTTTCTTGTCCTTGTGAAGTGAGGACGTGTCGATTTGAAGCCTTTTTTTACGTAGGATTTCTTATGTTATGATAGAAGACAGTTTTTGTGACATAGACTTACAGAGATAGATAGGATTTCTCTCCCATTGAATCTTAAGATATGACAGGCTTTAAGGAATAAAGTCCCAGCCCCCACAAGCTATTTCTCAAGGTCTTTATCTCCAGTTTTCATATCCCCTCATTACATTGCTTTTACTTGTATTTCTGGTGCGAATTGAAGTCTCGGGGGTGGGTCTCCTGGATGTCAAAACAGGCTGTATTATGAAAAGGAAATGCAATTTAATTATCCCGCAGTGGAGGTTGAATCATGACTAACTACAGAAGGAAAAGGTTTGCTTTATTCTCCGGCTAATGGAATCCTGACCAGAAATTGCGAACTTCAATCAAGCTACCGTCAAAGGAAAGTTATTCAAACTCTGACTCTGCAAATTGGAGAAAAAAAATAATAATATTAGAGCAAATGCAAGTTGGACGTAAAGGTGTTTGTCACACTGATGGGGTGATGTGGTGGCATTTTATGTCCCTGCACGTCTTCTAAATAAAACATTTCCCTAGTTACATAAGTTTATAAGCTGTGTAATCTCTCAGGATATTTTCCTTTATTCCTCAAGCACAATTAAAGCGAGCAGCAGGATTTCTTATATATGTATAAAAAAAGATGATGACTCCTGCAGGAGTCACTCTCTGCAGCTCGTCACCTTGACCTAAGCCTTCATTATTGTATCTGCTGAAGACAACACAAAGAGGGAGAGGAAGGAGGAGGAACAACAGAAAATAAAAAAACAGGCATTCATTATTCATTTTCTTCTTGGTGTGTGGCTGATTTCCGGTAATTAACAATTCACTGTGATGAGACAGAGTGGTTCTGATGGTCAGATATTCATCATCGGTGCCACACTGGTAAAGAAGGAGTTAGGCAAACGTGTAATTTCCCACACTTACATCCATCCATGAGATTGTAGGACGAAGCAAAGCACAAATATAACATTTTTTAGTGGAATTGTGGCGCCTCGAAACTAAACAATGGGAGAGCCCGTGCAAAACCATGAAATAACATTTCATAGCACAGCGGTGGTTTTAATATCTATCTCATCCTCAGCTTTGCTGCATTATGCAGCACTCATTAATGCCAAAAAAAAATCTGATTGCAGGCTACGCCATCGTTATTAGCTTTGACCTTCCGCCACAGAATACAGGAATAGGGAATTTGTGCACCTGGCACATGTGCAGGCAACATTAGCGGAGCTGTTGTCCTCAGCAGCTGTTTAGCATATGTTCCTGAATTGCATGTATATGCAGACGGAACAACCTTTCATGAATGGAAGGATGAATTGTTTTAAGAAGGACATGTGTTCGACAGCGGCGGCTGTGCAGGGTTGAACTGAAGTAGTCGGTGGCATGAAAATCCACATATTTCTCCCAGTTTCTCCATTTTATAGTGACTCGCACGGTGGATAGCGCTGAGATAAGTGGAATGGCCTGTTCTGTTTAGTCAAACGATCTAGATTGCCGCCCGACTTGAATTTCCTGTTTAAGCTTTAGGCGTTAAAAGGTAAAATAGAGATTTAAAGCGCGTGTGGGTGGGAAGTTCTTTCTTAAATAGAGAAGGGAGGTAAGAAAAAGAGGAAGACGGCAACAGAGAGGACTCACATGTTGTAGCTGCTGCCATCAAGGTGAGTCCACATTTATTATACAGTATGCTGTTGTGTTCAGATTAGTTTGGGCTTTTATTTTGAAGGAGGAGGGTTGTTAGGCTGAATTTAAAACAATGAAACGCCAC
This sequence comes from Eupleurogrammus muticus, assembly GCA_036785175.1. Classification (NCBI taxonomy): domain Eukaryota; kingdom Metazoa; phylum Chordata; class Actinopteri; order Scombriformes; family Trichiuridae; genus Eupleurogrammus; species Eupleurogrammus muticus. The sequence continues at coordinate 1,426,409 of JAYKQN010000009.1, read as the reverse complement.
AAGATACGATCTTTAGAAATGAACGAATGTGTCAGGGCGACTGAACAGTTTGTGTCAGTGACGTTGATTGACTTGTTTTCACAGCGCTTCGCGCTGTAACTCAACAGTTCATACCCAGAGGGGTTCAAGATTAAATAGTTAAATAAAAAAAAACCTTCGGCAGAACACATTCAATAGACACAGCTTGTGAAACGTCCACGGCGTCTCATGTCTTATTCATAGCATGCGTCGTGTTTCACCACAATATCTCGTAACAGACGAGAAACGAAGCCAAAACACTATTGACTGCTGCGTCAGATACAGATGTGTGTCAGCGCAGATGTCTGCCACATGCTCTGTTACACACCTGACAGACGTTAACAACGCTATAAGGGCGTGGGGTGTTACAAGAATGAAACTAACAAAACTATTGAAGGGGTTAAATAATGAATTATTCTTCAAATCCTGAAGCTGACACAACAAGACTTGGAGGTCAGATGTCATAGATCTAGAAGATGTCGCTGGGTGAGACAGAGAGAGAGAGAGATAGAAAAAAAGAAAAGGGCAAAGAGAAATGGAAAAGAGGAGATGGAGAAAGGGCGAAGAGACAGAGAGACATTATCAGAGTGACACCGACATGAAGGAGACAAAGTGCCGTGCCAGGGAAAAGTGGCGAGTAGCGACGTCCTGTTTCAGGTCGTCAGTGAAACCTAAAAAAGGAAAAAAAAGAAAATGACAGATAGGTGTCTCTTGTCCTCGTCCTTGTCCGGTCGGTGTAGTGTAGGGGATGTAGCCGGTGATGGAACACTTTGTCAGAGCTACGAGAGCCTTCGAGTGCTGCCACGACAAGCTGCACGAGAGCGAGTGGGAATAGAAATAAAACATAAAAAAAAATCTATTATCCTTCTCCTTCTTCTGTTCACACACACACACACACACACACCATGGTAACATGCAGCTTGGCCTGGAGTGTGTGTTGACTGCTGGAGCTGCTATCTTACAGATAAAAGACAGATTTTGTGGTGTTGACTCTGCAGGTCCGGCCACGGCACCGTATCAGCGTACGACACCTTCAACTGGTTAATATTAACTCCCTGACACACTGTGTGAGTGTGTGTGTGTGTGTGTGTGTGTGTGTGAGTGTGACAGGTTGACAGCTTCTCAACTACCTGTCACCAACGTGACGAGTAATTTAGAGTTTTTATGTAGCGCTGTCAGAATGTAGTGATCTACACTTTTTCTTTTCTACTGCTGGATTACAGTCAATCAGACGGCTGTAAAACACCAGTTAAACATTGACCTTCCAGGTAAAAGAACTACACTTACTTTCCCGGTTTGCTCTTCCTTTTACGGTATTTTATGGTGTTATTGAATGAGCAGCTCAATGTGATTGTGAGTGAGCGGCATAAAACTGGCAAAGTCATTCAAAGTAGGTTACACAGTGTGTTTAGTTTTTTTCGTTGTCGTCAGTTCCTATTTGAGTTTGGTGACTTTGTGATGCAACGACGGTGTTCCGTGCAGTGGCCGACTAAAAGGGAAGCATGCTATCGTGGGATTGCTGCAGTCTCAAACCAAGCCAGCGTCGTTCTGGGTGGGCCACGTGAAGACGTAGCGCTGGCTGCTCCCTAATTACCACCACCCAGGTGACCTTGAGAAATGCTCTTAATGACAGGGGCGTGCAGCTACTTTTTAAAGGACAAGGGCAAAAAGTAAAAATGGCAAAAGGTCACATATTTAGCGTCTTTGCCACTTTATAATGGGTTTTAGCGGCCAAGCTTCAAGACACTTTTTTAGCAGACAAGTGGGCACTTTATTATTATTTTTAGCTCACTTTAGCATGCATGTTGGCTCTTCAATCTTTTGCTCATAGGTGGCACACTAGGGCACTTTAGAGTGCCTTTTTGGCAGCTAGAGGGCATTCAAGCAGATGTTTTAGCTTTAGCACATATTCTGGCTCCTGGAGGCCACTTTAGCACACGTTTTGTTTTCTGGAGGCCACTTTAGCACACGTTTTGTTTTCTGGAGGCCACTTTAGCACACGTTTCGTTTCCTGGAGGCCGCTTTAGCACACGTTCTGTTTCCTGGAGGCCACTTTAGCAAACGTTTTGTTTCCTGGAGGCCGCTTTAGCACACGTTTTGTTTCCTGGAGGCCACTTTAGCACACGTTTTGTTTCCTGGAGGCCACTTTAGCACACGTTTTGTTTCCTGGGGCCACTTTAGCACACGTTTTGTTTCCTAGAGGCCACTTTAGCACACGTTTTGTTTCCTGGAGGCCGCTTTAGCACACGTTCTGTTTCCTGGAGGCCGCTTTAGCACACGTTTTGTTTCCTGGAGGCCGCTTTAGCACACGTTCTGTTTCCTGGAGGCCACTTTAGCACACGTTTTGTTTCCTGGAGGCCGCTTTAGCACACGTTCTGTTTCCTGGAGGCCACTTTAGCACACGTTTTGTTTCCTGGAGGCCACTTTAGCACACGTTTTGTTTCCTGGAGGCCACTTTAGCACACGTTTTTTTCCTGGAGGCCACTTTAGCACACGTTTTGTTTCCTGGAGGCCGCTTTAGCACACGTTCTGTTTCCTGGAGGCCGCTTTAGCACACGTTTTGTTTCCTGGAGGCCGCTTTAGCACACGTTCTGTTTCCTGGAGGCCACTTTAGCACACGTTTTGTTTCCTGGAGGCCGCTTTAGCACACGTTCTGTTTCCTGGAGGCCACTTTAGCACACGTTCTGTTTCCTGGAGGCCGCTTTAGCACACGTTCTGTTTCCTGGAGGCCGCTTTAGCACACGTTTTGTTTACTGGAGGCCACTTTAGCACACGTTTTGTTTACTGGAGGCCACTTTAGCACACGTTTTTCAGCAATGAGGGGGAGAATAATTCAATTAAATCACATCCCCTTTTGAGTGAGTGTGTACAGCTTGAAATTAGCCGGCAAACGTTATTGCATGCAGACCATTATCACCATTAACGCTTGTATGTAGAACCTCAGGCCCCCCTCCCCCCCCCTGGGGATGGTGGTGGTGGTGGTGTGTCAATGGGCTCAAGGATGCCTGTTTATAGATGTGTGTGTTACTTTATGAGGAAGTGGCTGCTTATCAGTGTGTGTGCATGATGTGAGTGTGAGAGGCTGTCGTCTCTCCTCCTCTCCTACAGTACGGAATTCAAAATTCAGGGTTAAATTTAGGGTTGTGTGTGTGTGTGTGTGTGTGTGTGTGTGTCACAACACTTGTGCGAGGTGCAAATTAGACTCAGCCAATTACTGAAACTTTGCACTGTTACATCCTGTTTGACGCCGCTTGTTTTCTCCCTTTGTCTGTTTCAGTCTGCGGAGTTCTTCGATATGCTGGAGAGAATGCAGGTACGAGACACTTCTTCACGTCCCTTTCGTGATTTCACCCTGACTGTAATTCATTCTCCCCTTTTTCCTGTGTCTCCTCACCCCTCTTGGCTGAACTCTGGAGCCGAGCGGCTGCACATGTGCAGCGGCAGCATGTCCTCACAGAACAGGAATTATGTGCGTGAGATAGTTTCTGTCCTCTCTATTTTGTCCCTGACCTCCACCAGGATTAACATATACGTGGAAGAGAAAGACGTCGGTGACTCGATCAGCGTAGGTCGTCCCACTGGGTCCAGCCTGCTGCTCAGAATGGATAACAGGCATGCGAGGGGGGGGGGCAGTTCCCGATGGACTGAACGGGCTTCTAACTATTTTCTCTTGGAATTAATTGATTTTCAAAGTCTGTCTCGCTCGTGTATGAGACCACTTTTGTGGCTTCTTCACAGCCCCCCCCGGGGGGCATGGCTTTGAGTAGTCGGCGAACAGATGGGGGATATAAAAAGCGAGCAGAGATGGAAGGCAGTTTTATAAGGAAGGAAAAAAAAGGCAATGAGGGAACAAGTGGCCAAAGTAAGATCCACTGACTGCAGGTTCTTTTA